>JAQFYZ010000782.1:0-33121 GCA_034695085.1 Cylindroiulus punctatus
GACATAATTCCAGATACATGTACATACTCTCGTTGCCTAGTAAGGAAACTTGTCCCCCAATACCACAAAATCATTAGGTTTAAACAAAATTGAGTGCAGCCAACCATTGTTTTGTTGGCTACTGCATCATCGGGAAAAACACCCAAAGGCGAATGTCAAAAACCTCTTAGCACACTTGTTTACATGCACCCCTTAAGATACCTTACGCGAAGTAATTCTTGCATGAAACATGTTGTGTGACTTGGGGAACATAATCTGGGATCACGTCAACCCACATGGAAGTGACTTAAGCAAAAAAGCTTTACATGGCAAGTTAAATCTTGGATGTCAACATGGTGTATGTCGACCAGTTAGCATTTCACAGTCTTCCATTTAAAGACTTGAAGTTGGAAAGGGTCTAAGCGCCAAAAACAATGCAAAACGTAGTTAATTCATGCAACAAGATCAATGGTCCAAGCCTGACAATACTCAAAATGGTAGAATTGATTTTGTCCATTGGTTGGACTTGGTTCATCGATAATATTGTACGACTTATCTCCGTTTGCATTTTAGGCACTTAAAACTTTATGAATTACAAGTCTTCATTTGTATTCATACCGCCTCATTGAACATCGCATTTCTGACATCTGGGGAAACGTACAGTGTACAAGTGGAGTATTTTTGTGAAAAAAATGGGCAAAAAGTGGATCCAAAAACAGCACATGACAACGTGTCAACTCTGTCATTTTTCCAACCTTAATTTAATAAGTTATTTTTCATGTTACAGGGCTAAAAACACCCACTTTTTTAGTCTCTGGGTACCACGCATCAGTTTTTTGTGCAATTCCCCAGCATCAGTTTTCAGGCGCCACTGTCTGTCGCCAGATGGCAGTGCAGGCCTCTACTTTCATTCCCCATCGGCCTATGTGGGAAACATTGCTGGTCCTGTCTTGCAGTGACCTCATGCTTGCTTAGCATGAAAATGCGATTTACAACTGGCTCTGATGCCTTTCTTGGAGGAAGAATGGCGCCGTTGAAGAGGAAACTTCACTCAGCCCAGCGCTATTTTTGTGGGAATGGCAAACAAAAAAGCGTCAACTTTTTAGGGCCATTCAATAGACAACCCCCGAGGCACCCCGTGCTTTCAAAATCCATCCAACAGCATTTTCCTTCTCTGAACCCACTAACCAAACATCTTGCACATGCAACAGATAGCCAACAAAGTGCTGACAAATTGCGTTTTCAACTTCCTAATTCCCCATCCCTCCGCACGAACTCGCATCAATATCTCATTTGATGCCAGCCTCCTTTTCCCAAGCCACTGTCCTGACTTTCTCTCATCCGGTAATTGGCATGTGCAGCCAGCAACCAACTGGAATAAGAAGAGACTGGCCAGTTCTGGGCTCCAAAGTAGAGGGCTGCGATCATTTTGAATGCATTATTCACGAGCAACAAATTCGATAATTACAGCCTAGGATTTTGCAGGGTACATCAGTTGCATCCCACTTCTTGAGGGACTCCTGGATGCATGATGCAATCCTAGTGGCTTTGGCCTTTTTTCCAAACCTGTTGTCAATGGCGAGCATGCATTGCAGAAATAACTAAACCACGCTTGACACGGATGGAAATAAGACATTCTTAAACTAGAGAATCACTGTCGTTGCTGTGCAATTGAATAAGTAGGGTATCGTGTCTGTATCCAATGTCCCTGATATTTCCTCAACCGGTACCACTTTTAGCAAATAGAGACAGTCTCAGTGACGTTCAAATATCATGCCAGAATACTTTCGTCAGTTTCAGACCCTTTTTTGTGTTTTCAATTCAATTTAATACACCCCCAGTCAGCATCTGATATGCCGTATGAATGGTTGGTTTACCCAAGTACAAAAATGGTGCAACGATGTAAGGAAAAAATGAAAGTAAATGAAATTACAGAAAGGGCAGGAAAATTGCAGCAAACAAAATTGATATCCACTATATAAAATGAGATGAAAGAAAATTAAATATATCAGAAAAGTATGCCACTCAAGTACAAAAATATACAGCAAATACCCTATGACGCAAATTCAAACATGGAACTACAACCAAATTCATCAGAACCAGAGCTGAATAACGATGACACAGACCATCATGGCATCACAGTCAGTTTATAATGCTCCTCCATAATGGGGGCTTACAGTATGTGAAACTACCGTCGTGCTAATCGTTTCTTTACTCTTCCACCTAAAACAGTTATTGGTGAAGTGGGAAATTGCGAGCTGCTGGCTAAATCGCGCTGGTCAAGTGCTAACCACTGCGAACATAGCTTTTTACTGTGCCATAAACCTTGCCATAACTCCGGCGCTGCACTACATGGCGAATATGGTCCGCTGCAAAATTCATTCCCAGATAGTTTTAGTGCCCTATGACGCCCATAAATGATCAACAGCGTGGAAAAGCTTTCTAGCACTTGTTACCAGGTACCATTAATGGCCCATTGGCCGGTTTCTAGGCCACTCCAGCTATTTGCGGCTACAGGTACATGTACACATCCAGAAAAAAATGGCAGGTTGCGTGCTAGAAAACAAACAGTGAAACAGAACGTCCACTGGTCATGGAAGTCGTGGATAAGTCATGAAATGAAATTCAGGTCATAGAAGGCGAGACGCTATGGTCATTGAATTTTTGACTGCTTTACTGTGGGATTCCCCTCAAAGAATTGATGTAGTGGTTTTAGGTATATTTTGTTACCTCCAATTTTCTGTCCATTGATGGCATCTAAGGAGTGCATGCAAAGTTGCAACCCCTTTGTAATTTACCTTCAGGCAATGGACGATGCTACAGTTTAACCTCCAGAGCTTTTCTCTGATTGGTTGGATGGCAATGTGTCATATGCCATCCGAATGACATGCAACGTTATACCATCCAAAATATGTTACAAAATTATCAGGGATGCCCAAGTGTGATATCATCTTAGAGGGGGAACGAATGATGACAGGTCGAACACGGATGGGTCTCTCAAAATAAAATTTTGGGGTAAAATTCATCATTTGTCACCCAGTTTGGCGTTAAATTTTTCACCGAGTTTGCAATGCAAAGCCTGTAGGCACCCTTTGAAACCTGTCTACAACGATCACTTATTGGACCATAGTGTAAAATCAGCCCTTAACTGTTAAAGTAACTTGTGACATAATCATTCAATGTTAACAAAAGCTTAACAATTGAGTTATGTTTCGATTTTTTCCTGGATAATTAAATCTTGCAGGGTTTCACAAATTAAAAATCAGGTATTAAATCACGAACATGTGCATTATAATTGAGACATATACCTGAGGCAGGCAAACTGCAGTCTAATTATTATTTTAAGGGGTTTTGATCCACTCTGTGGTACCAAATAATACTTGTTACTGATATGGCGACTGTCACCAGATGGCGATCTTTTCGCTGCTCACTCCCAACAGGCGCTATCTTGTTGTGTAACAGACGCTGTTTAGCATAAAGTATCATAAATGGCTATACGTTTATAAAAGGCTGTTGGATTGAAAACACCAGCTGCCTGGTAGCATTAAACAATACTGGATACGGCCATAACCAAACATATACACATCTTTACTAACCAAAAACCATTTTTGCACCTCAGCCGAATGGCATTATTTGACAGGGCCACTGACTTTGCAGAGCTTTTTTCTCGGGGTCGTTCATTCCGGATGTCATTGGTGAGCCCGGGGTTGTTTGTGCTGGGGCGCTAATCCCAATTACCAGTTTATGGATTTGAGCCCGACATCGAAGGAGCACATGTCGAGGCGCCACTCAGTCGCCAGCAACGACTAGGGAGGAATAAAGATTAGCAAAGTGGGAAGCATATTCAGGAGCTCGTCCCAACCCCTCTTGTTTTCTTGTACTCCTACATGAGGATGAAAGACATTTAGCTGGCACAACTGTACTGACTGCATGGAATAATGCGCTTTCACAATCTTCTTACACTATATCACTGTAAAGGGGCGACTCGAGAGTTTTAAGTTACTGTTTGGGTTACCACTTCCCTGCAATGATGAAGATGTACATTTTGTTGTACTTATTGGGAACTTACAGTTTTCCAAAGATGCTGGTTTTCATTTCAGTTCAGCATGTTTGCGTTGGCATTAAATCCCATAAACCAGACCTCAAACGGCCCGAATTTTCGGATAAACAGTACTACGGAACATGCCCTGCTCCGAGCATGCACAAAGTGAATGGTTTAACCATGAATAGTACTTGCCCACATTCTTTTAGTCCGTGCATAGGGAAGGGCAGTTGTGGGACATCTGCTGGAGCATAACCGAATTTAATTTTATTGATTGGCAATAATAATTTCTCTTTGAATTGTCGAATATGAAGCACAGTGCCTGTGCCTCTGCTAACTGCGAATAACACAGACATTCATGTTGTGAAACGCCATCAAGACCTGCTCATTTGGATTTAACTTCTACATGTACATGTATATTAGATGAAAGATTCCATCTAACTGGGTTGTGTTCCAGAGCAGATATTTAAAGTATTGTATGGTTTCATTGGACAATCTACATTTGAAGTTTACTTTTATTGTCAACTGCATGGGAACGTTAAAGTATTAAGCTATGTCATGATATTATTGGGAGTAGCCAAACGATGATGTCTTGTTTCGCTGATTTGTAAAACATTGGGTTAAATCCAACACTTGTCATCCTGTTTCGCAACACAGAAAATGCTTTTGAAAATGTTGCTCCTTGTTGCTAGCATTATGGAAAGCTTGATGAGTTACGTGTATCATTTTCTAGAAGCACTAACGACTACATTGATTTTTTGCAAAAAAGTCTCATCGTGGCTAAACCACTAACCGCACAACGAGTTGCCTTGATTATCGATTTGTAATGTGAAGTTCTTATGTTTATACGTAATCCTGGTATCGATGTATACTTAAATAGCTTGTTTGGATTTTGTCGACTTTACCCGATGGAATACAAAGCATTTTATTATTAAAACCTTTTAACTTGACGTTAGCGTTGTCTGTCTAGAAAGTAAGACGCTAGATTAACATTTTGGGAGTGTTACAGACCCAGGCACCAAAAAAACTGCAAATCATGCATATTTAAAAGGGTAAATGCTTGAGTATATGGACACGTTGGACATAAGTGGAAAATTTGATTTATTGTTTTTATGATCCCCTTAAGCGTATACAAAATGCCATTCGATGCAAATGTGCGTCTATAAGATAACACATTAAAAAGATTTTTAAGCCAAGCTTATTTTAAGTTTTATTGGAGACCTCCATGTGTACGCCCCATTAAAATCCAAACACTTATTTACATTTCTTCTGACCAGGATCGACTTGCTCGCCAGATTTCACTCAAAAATGTTTTCGTGTCACTCATACATCGAGTCGTGGTTTGATGCCGTTTTTATCGTGTAAAAAAGTTACAGCTTTGCATAAACTACTGATATTGCAAAACCCCGCTTCAATCAAGAGCCCATTCGGTCTGTGGGCGCCTTTTTATTCAAGAACGGCCACGTTGACATTCGCAAAAATCAAGAAAAATCCGAGCCGAAAAAACTGCCTGGATGAAAGATCGAAAATCAAACGTCTACCAGAGTTGCCGGGGGCCCGAAACCAATTTCGAAACTTCTTCCACATGCACGTTGGCGAATGCAAGAAGATGAAATTTTTTAGACCAATATCGCTAGCGCAGCTGTCGGTTTTCATCGAATTTTTTATTCGGCACCTTAAGACCCCGCCATAAATTTCCTAAGACAAATGCTCCCGGCCCTATTTGGGAGTTTAATATCGGGCGTTTTCAAAACATCGATTACGGTAAATCGTCGTGCGCCGAATTACTGGAACCCCGCGCCGAAAATTTCATTAAAAATTTACAAGCGGTCATATTTTCCCAGCGAGGCATGATCAATACGTTGCTTAACGTGCCAATTTGAGGCGAAAAATTGGAGCTGAAAGCTCATTTCACATCAGTAGTTATCACTTCAATAAATTCTCCCAGTTTTTAATTTTAAATCTGATGGGCTCAACATTTGCTGTTGGCATTTCCGAGTGATAATTTCCACACAGTAACACTGAGAAAAACCAAGGACTAATGGGATTGATCCGACATACATGTATAAATGGAAGTTATGGAATGGCAATGGCAATCAATGAGAACAAACTGCACATAACTGACGGGTCCAAGTCTCCAAGAGGACTATAATGGAATCCCGTTAGGTATGAGACACTGCTCTACAAGTCATGTCCCATAACTGAAAGGTTCAATGAGACTTCAGTCGGATAATGGGACATGTCCCATCAAGAAGACTAATGTGATTTCATATTTTAAGCCCGATTAAGAGACTCCTACAAGAGATGAATAGGATGTCTAAAATTAAGGGATTTATAAAACTGCATGTTAAGGAACATAATGCATTGGCTGCACCACTATGTGTCACTTGACTAATTTTCGTTAACCTTGCCATGAGCAGGACAACTGGCACTAAGTGTTTTGCCTGCCAAGCATCTACAGTGTGTTCAGTACACGAATAATGATAACGCTGCAATTAAGTGCAGGTTTTGTTTCAAAACTGAAGATTTCTTTCTCCTTTGTCATAGTAATATGGAGTCCCATAGTTAGGGGATTCCATGTTAACTAGTCTATGGAAAACCTCAGGGAAAAACTGAGTCCTTTGCCCAAAACCTTATTTCAATGGCCGTCTCCCATGCATCCATGGGAGTTATCATTGGATTGTCCTAGACATACAGTACATACTGTAGACCAATTCTCTTGACAAACCGAAACCAGCAAATGTTCAAGCAAATATTACCGGCTGACATTTCTTGTTGATAAGGACAGCCATCAAAGCCCGTATTTTCTCTACAAACTAAGCCCCTGTCAACGTCCAAACTGTTGACCCCCAGCGTATTTTCCTAGCCAGTTTTATTATTCAGGGAAAGTAAAGCCGAGAAAAATGCGCACACAAATAGAACATAAAAGCATAAAACGTTATCTGTCATAAATTCAATGACACATTTATTCCAGGCCGTAAACCCAGCTGACATCGCTCGTTTTTTCGCACGATGAATGCAGCTCTGAATCAGGGAAGAAACCACGTGGTATCCGGTGATAACGGTACTTCCGCCGTCAACAGACTCAGGTGGATAACATAGTGAAAGCTGTCACGGTGGCAAATTTTTGCCTACTTCAAAGGACATTCACGTATTAAGTCATCATGTTGGGGTGGGTAGCTATATGATGTTCTTGTTGTGTGCAAAAAATCACTTATTATGGTGTCTACTGGATTTGTTACTGTAAATTCCATGACTTTTCAATAACATTTCAATACCTTAAACAATTTCCAGAGACACTGTCATGGTGCATTTTGTAAACGTCAACACGCATGTCTGATGTTAGCAAAATTGGATGATATTCAGATGGTCTCGAGTGATATATATGAACGTAATTTCAGAGCAAATCATTTGCCACTTCCATCCCTTTTTCTTAGTGAATTCAAATTGAAGCTCTTATTTTACACCTTTTAGTACATTTAAGTTGTTTACATCTTGTTTTTCACTTTTTAGTGCATTTGAATAGTTCACATTGGGACCTCTTTTTTCTTTTTAAAGAAAAGACATTTGTTATTGTTTTTGTATAAAGCATGGTTTTTAAAAGTTTTTTTTATATGTTATATTATTTTTCTCGTTGATGCTAAATAAGGAGAATCTGGCTGTAGGTGAATTTCAATGATTGTTAATTTCATGACTTGTCCCTTATTTCCATGAAATGCATTTCATTTCAGGTCAGCTCCATGCTAAAACTTTGATCAATCTGTTTTCCTCGGTGGGGGGTGGACTGCCATGATTTTCCTGAACCGATAAATCTACATTTTTATTTCCATTTAACGCCAATGAAAACCTGCAGTTTTGGTCATTTATTTAATGATTGATTTCACTCCACTTCACAAACTGGAAATCACCAGCTATGCACTCACTGGAGCAGTAGTACACTGCACGTAATACCTCCTCTAAATCAAATTCAATTTCTAATGGTTTCAAGCCCATCAGCTTAGTCGTAACACTGATCATTAAGTGAAATACCATTACAGCGCAAAACGAACATTATCGAAGTAAATTGAAGTTGATATGCCCCGCACCGATTATATCACATCTTCAACCACCCATGACAGTTGGTCGATTAATAAATGTGCTAGATGATGGTGCAGTCGGTCATTTCTTTGCATGCATAGCATGCTAAAGTGGCGAGTGGATTGCATTCGAGGCACCAATAATCGCATTTCACGCTCAGTAGAATTTTTCGAGAAAAGAAAAAGGACTATGAATGCAGTTGGTGGCAACCATCATTAATCGATGTCTGCAGCCTGCACACCAGGAGTAAGTTCAAATCTCCTTGTTTCATTCCAGACCACGTCTTCCATTTTTTTTCCACAAATATAAATGCGCGACTAAGAAAAATGGCATTTGCTTCCATCATTTTGCTGGCGCCCTGGTTGACAGAAATTTAAAACAAAGCCTGTTTTTTGCGAAATTTTTGTGGGATTCCTCCTAGACGAGGGGGAGGTAATGGCCATTGTACAGTGTGTATGTCGACAGTTGCCTTTTTATGCAAGAAGAACAAAACCGTGAGAAAAACCCGGGTCCATTCACGAGGCCTCAAAGGAAGATTTGGGGTTAGGCCGCTATTGATGATATTGAAAATGATTTTGTTCATCAGACTCCAGGAGCCGAAATTGCACCGCAGGGGTCGTGGTTTAACCCCGGGCTAAGTTCGGGTACCGTTCAACGGACTTCTTCCCAGCCATCTATGGAAAGCTAACAAGAATGTCCGACATTGTTAACTCAACGCACCCAACAAACTTAGTGTTGGAATTTCAGTTGTTTGATTCTTGCCATATGCAAGGGCTACTTTTTTTTGTAGTTTCATTGATTGGGGAACTTTCACGTCATCGTCGATATTAATAAACCACTAACATGATTTTCGTAATAAATTATCGGCCCTCAAAGTCGCGATTTTGTCCATAGACATAACATTGAACAATTGAAAAGGTCGCACGCGTTTTACCTGTAAATGCAGAGTTTGGGGCAAAGGCAAAGTTTTTGTGACATAGCTCCTCCTAGACCATTGCACAGATAAATTTGGATGATAGCTCATTTGAAAGATCTCATTGAGTAGAGGTTCATCTATATATTACATATGTTTTTCATGGGTGAAATTCAACGTGCAAAAACAACGCCTGTGGAGCTGTGTCGTGACAGTGGTGATGAATAAGCATTGATTTTGTCTCCTAAGAAAAGTTTGAATAACATTTCAGTGTTTAATATTTAAGCAATTTCATGCTTTTATTTTTATGCTTTTTTATTTTAAGATTTTAACGCAAAGCAAGCACTGGACCCTATAGTTTAGCATAATTCGACAGGTCAGTGATGCTCAAACGTTGGGAAAGTGCAACTCACTTTTTGGAATGGCAGCTACTCTTTAGTGTAAATGGTATTAAAAGTATCCAAATCAAATATTCTTCAAACGATGCTTTTTGCAATTTTTTTTAGTAATAACTCGAAGTTCCTAATTGAACTTATGTGAACCGAAGCAGTTACACACTTTACACACAGACAACGGGTATGCTGTAGTAAATTAATGTTACATACAATAGGTACTGTAGTGTACACTAACAACCAGGTACAAATCAGAGCAATTTAAGACTAGTTAAGTGTTTTATTCTACGAATCTCTCAGTGTCTCGGGTCGAAAAGATTCGTGCCGAGCACGCAATATAATTTCTCGGAATCTTTGGGTCCCTTCGCCAGAATTCGTCATAAATGCAGTGATAAAACCAGGTTTCGAAGGAACCAGTACAGGGCCAGGAAATCGATTTCAAGGTCGTTATCGAACAGGTGATACCTGCTGCAAATGCTTGTCAGAAATTGTTTTCAGTGTCACGAAGGTAATATCTCCGAGCTATCAAACTCCTGAAACAAGGTTAAGCTCAATTTGCACCCTAAATAAATACTCAGATTTTCCAATATGCAATGCTTCCTAAATTACAGAATAAATTAGAAATTCGCTGCGATTTCAGTGGGAAACTTCGCAGGAAATACCTACATTTAGCTATCGTTTGTTTAAGTGAAATGACATCCTAGATTTCCTTTTTTATGCATTTCACAACATATCATCATCCGTCAATGCACAAAAACTGATGTACATGTGCGTCCATGCTGCTCTACGATTGGCTCTGGTGGGCATCACGTGGTTACGTAGTGAGTGTAGTAGCAAGAATTAAATAGGTAAATACGTAAATTGCCTGATTAAAATGACCCGTCTAAGAAAAGGTTGTGAATTCGTGGAATATTGATGGGAATTAATTGAAATTTCTCCCTTATAAATAGCATTTCCTTCGATGGTCCATCACTGCGATTCGCCATTGATTTGTCGATTTCGTTCAATTTTCGATCATGAAGGGATTCACCGTCGTCTTTTTGGCTTTCTGCTGCTATTTGGCTGCTGTAAGAGCGGGGGACCCGATACCGAAAGATGGCATGCACTGCCAGACTGTGGGAGGCTTTGAATATTGCGATGGGAAGACTCCCAACTATACAACTTTTGCGTAAGAATTCATTTCGTTATTATTTTTATTTATGATATTGTGAAAGTAATTGCAGTATACTGCGCCGGGTAGCAAATTGAGTTGAAAATGAGTTGGGCGCAATTATTTTTACCTTTTTTCTATCAGTTGTATCACGCACACATTGTGATCTATCATTCATCTTGGTATCATCTATCACTCTGGTATTACCGAAATTATAATTTCAGAATTACTCCCTCCCCCTCCGATATCAGCAGTTATCATCAATTTCAGACACCCCAATGATGAAGTTGATGATCCAAAATTTCAGCCCGTAAAAGCACTAATGAACAAATTATGCATCATGAAAAGTCATAGGAATTGTTTTTGCGAAACCAGATTTTTTAACTAAGATTATGACGTAATATTTGAACGTCATTAAATGGTCATTTTAGGCGTTCAAAAACTCGGCTCACCTCGCCATTCCTACGCCAATTCATTATGTTCATGGAATATTGAATATTGTAATAAAAATACGTAATGTACTTTTTGTCGCTACCTCGGCAAAGATTATAAACGTAATAGAGAAATCTCACAAATTCTCAAAAATGCGTAACTTTTTTCAATAAATAATATCACCATAGTGATAAATTGCAGTCGTTTTCCGCCCTCAAATGTGTAGTTTTCTCGTAATGTTATGTTGAAAAATGACTAAAACGGCAGAATTTTCAAACAGTAGTCAAATGAAAAACAGTTGATTATCGTTGCACATGCGCGGTGATGCGCCAAGTTGCGACATCATATAAAATCTCCGGTGGCCATTTTGAGGTGCCGATTTGGGGATAAAAACGTTTGTTGATGAGAAAAAAATATTAATGTACATATCTACAGTGTGTAAGTGTCAAACTTCATAAAAAAATGTGAGATTTCCCTATTATGTTCCATGCAGAGAGAGCCACATGCAAGAAACGACATTGTTTTCTTTTTTGCTGACACACTTGACACATTGAAATCCTGCATTTATCTGGTTATATAGTACATTCCGTATTAAAAACATCATTTTATATATGCTGTTTAGGGCTCAAGCTGAGGCACCTGACTCGAAAACCCGTTCCTCCCGCGCAGTACAGCTAACCTATGGTTACAATCCAAATCAGATGTGCGATTGGAATGAGTAAGAACACATGGATTGATTTTAATTGCCAGAGATACCGCCAACGGTGCTTAGTGCTGTAAGCCTGTAACCATTTTTGTTCCTTTTCTTCCAGTAAAATCAGATGTGCTCAAACGATCAACATGTTCACTCCAACTAGGTTGAACAATTTAAACAATCAACCTCGCTTCATACTGCAGAATGACAAATTGCGACAGAAAATTGGAATGGCTATTTGCGTGTATGTTTTTATGAGAATATTTTAACGATTTTTTTTCTCAATTTAAATAACTTATGAAATCTTATTGCTCCTGAACAGCAACAGCAAGTGTGGAAGCGGAACATGTAACCAACAGTATACTCGTGTCCAACTGGTGGCATGCGAGCCAATGATGTACTCATGCATGTGGCGAAAGGAAAACTTCCGTATTCCCACCTGTTGCAGATGTAGCAGGGCGATATTTTAAGAACATTTTGCTTTAAAAATTGTCTTGCTAGCCAAATTTTTAGAATTCTGTGCTTATAACGACTCCGTTCACCGTAGATCGCGTGAATCATCATACATGTAAAACCACCATAGTAATATTTGTGAATTGTAAATCGATGCGTGAATCTGCAGCTTCAATAAAATAATTACAGAATTTTTTGTTCCACCCTGTATTTATTGGCGCGTTAATGACGCTTGTGACTATATAGGTGTCGCCCCTGGATTTCAGACGCAAGAGGTCCTAGATTAAGGCCCATTGAAAGTGCGTTGTGACTTTGGGGACACCCTGCATAAAATTTCCAGGAACAATTTCTTCTTTCCTGATCAACACATTAAAATATTTTTTATGTAAACATTAAGAGCGACTTGCATTTTTTGGGATATGCTCTTGAAAACTTGTGGAAATGCATGTGATATTAATAAAAACGATTATTCTAAGTTTGCTTTTTTGTTTTGCTTTATGGGCGATAGATGACAGCACCTGCCGTCTGAATAGGAATATAGGAGATTTACTGTCGTTGGCCAAATAAAGAATATCTGGAAAAATTCTAAAAACGAAATGTCTTTTCATTTTATATAGCGCAGGAACTTACTATCAATATAAACTTTGAATTAAAATATTTAGTTTCATTTGAAATTATCATATCTGTCCAAAATTATCAAAATTCAATTGCAAAAAATCACTTTCAATGGGAGAGGTTGACAATCTCAATATTGGACGCTATGTTTTGAATCAAAATGGCGTCCAAAAATGAGATATCCCAATTGTTTTTTTTTATTATGCACATTGATCAAGGTACTTCAATTAATTATTCTCTCATACCTTTTATGCCTTTTACTCAATTATTCACTACTCTTTAACTTTAGACTCCCTAAGCTAATCCTTTTAAAGGTTTATCCTTAACCTTAACTTAAGCAGCTTAATACACTCTAAACGGAAAAAAGTACAAATGATGAACCTTAAGGGAACAAACGTTTTGAAACTATATACACACCCTATGGGTACATATGTCGATTGCACGTGTACCTCTGACATGTGTTCCTAGGGGTACACACAACCTATACATACAGTATGAGTCCACATTTATACCCATTCATATTGTACCTTGAGGTACAAATATTAAAATCATTTACTCCCTTTGGGTACATATATGATAATCATTTGTACCTAATTTTCAACACTTTCATATCCCCATGACAAATGTACCTCCAATGTGCATTTGCATTTATTTTTTCTTTTCTTATTTTTGCAGAAACCACAAGGGCACAGAAGATGACCAAATGCATACATTCCATGATGAAGCAAATTAGCAGACATGGATGCGAGTCATTTCTTAATGAAAAGGTACCCAAGTCCTATAATGGGGTGCAAATGTACATTTGTACCCCCATAAAACTGCATTTGTACTTTTGTGGTTTACAGAGCAGTGTTACTTTTCTAGATGTCACATTTTGCGCAACTGGATTTTCTGCTTGAATTCTGGGTTTCAAACTGTCTTGAACTGCCCCAGCTCTCCCGCGATGCTGCCAGGCGTGTCCAGAGGCGCCATCAACGACGCCATTCTGGAATTCCTCGGGCATAATTTGGGGAGCATTTTTCCATTTAATGACCGCTAATGTCCAGGCCCCGAATGGGCGAAATTCTGCGCGATGAAAAGGTCAAGCCATCTATTGAATCTCAGCGGGGGCATCAACGAGCACGTCTCACTTCCGGTGCACCATGGAAAGCATCCGGAATTTCTTCGCGGAACGTTATGACAGGCGTTAATAACTCACAAGATGGAAGGGCAGCGGACCAGCCCAAGGGCACCATCGTCTTATTTGTTCAGATTTTCATTCCTTTACTTTATGAGGCATACAGTATGTGGTCTGAACTTGAGGGGTAAACCAAACTCAGATTTTGGAATGATGTTTTACCACATGGACGTTGCCAGGTAACATAAGTTGTTCGCAGCAAATCGATAACGAGCACTCGTTAAACTAAGTGTCGTTATTTATCTTGTCGTCGGTAATTACATGCATGTTGCTGAAATCTATTTACATGATTTACACGAGTGCATCGCCCACACTATCACACCGTGCATCCCTGTTTATCAAAAGTGACAGCGTGCGCTAAACACCAACGCAAATATGTGACGTGAATTATCATCAAGCCTATAGATATTAGTAGAATCCTTCATTGGCTACATTAGTTGAAGAATTTGTAAACGCGTGGCGAATGGAACGGAAATCACATCTGCCCTTTTGACAACCACTTAGTGTTATAAAAATGATCATTTGCATGGAATATAGTTTACAAGCAAACTTGAAATCGTCCAAAATTTCATTACACCAAGTCACTTGCCTCAAAGCCTGTTACTTGGTGATGTCATTTTGCAAGACACCCAGTTGCTTCTGCTTCGTAACAAAGCAGCACAGATTTGAGGTTAAGTCTACCTTATGTTAATGCTAAAACCAGATACATGTATGGAGGCGTGATCTATCTGAGATGAGTAAAACCTGATACAGCATATGATTTTAGCCCACAAACACCTGAGAAAGGACGTCACGTGTTTATCTCACGTTAAGTCTGTTTAAACCGTTTACATACTACCTGTATTTGTAGCGTCTAACGAGACGCCCAAATTAAGTACTATACCCTCAAGTACAGGTAGGTAAAACATGTGAATAAGCGTTACTTACTTAAGGTATCTTAGCGTCTTTACATGTATGTGGACATACAGTAGTGCAAGTTTCATACGAGGTTACTTCGATCCACAAAGCATTAAATTCTCATGAGTTGTAGTGAATAAAACTTACCTAAAAAGATAAAAAAGAAAAAATATTAACCAGATTATCAAAGCAGTTGGTGTTAAAAACACATTTTCAATACAAATATACAATCGTTCCTCGTCCCAGATTATACCCATTGCAAGATTGGCCGAATGAAGCCCATGAGATTGTTTTTTCCAAAGATTGTTTTCTCCAAAGATTGTTTTCCAAACTTTTTCGGATGTACATTCTGTGGATGCTCCTTGCGAGCGTAATGCCTTCACCTTTATTATTATTGATGGCCCGTTTTACTGCTGATTTTATTATTCCGTATCGTTTTTCTGTCATCATTAATAAGATATAATACGGCAACAACCACCATGGTTTATGGACGAAACAATTTAACGGTAATAAAAAACCGTAATTTCCTTCTTTTTTGAGTTTGGCGAGTCCGTTCAATATTTATGAAGACGTATCACAATCGATATTATTCAAGATTCCCCGCACGATCAGGTACATGTAAAAGAAAATCCGTTCTTAAATTGTCTTAAATGGTCCTTATTAAATATCTGAGAAGTGGAGGATTACTATTAAATGTAGCAATGTATCGCCACTAGATCTACAGGGTGATCACAAAGCCCATTACAATTTTGTTAAATTTTTCTATAAGGACTAACTAAATTTTGGAAAAAGGCCGATTTTAAGTTTATTTAATGATTTTTGATTCCAGCTGTTTGTAATGACTGCAGACTTACTGATCACCCCGAGTTAGCCTACTGGATTTTGGTTTCTCTGAAACAGCAGTAGCTTATGAAGCATTAAGAAAAAAAATCCCTGTTAGATTTATTAACTTCTTAAGACAAGAAGGTCTTTCGATGCAATTATTCGTGGTAATCTTTAACTGTTATTACCGAGCAGTAATCCTTCCATCAAACCATAGCAGCTGATGAATATTTTTTCACCGAAAAGTGCGCGCCTTTCTCGCCGGCTGTATCAATTTCAATTTAATGGGATTATTAAAGCACAGTAGCTTAATTAAGCGCGGAGAAAAAAAAGCTGCGGGAATTTAAGGAGATGCTTTCACTGATATGGGCCGTGGAAGGCATTAAGATAATGGGGAAAGGTTACTCGCACCACGATAATGAACATATCCCGCACTGTCATTATTATTATTGTCGTGTGACGTTACTTTTAAGCGCAATAAGCCAAGCTGCTGCGTCGCCTTTTTTTAACGATGGAAAATGAGATACGGATGCGACCGAGCACGTTTGCTCAGAAAATTCTCATTAAACGAGTACAAGCTGTGTGAAAGGCAGACTTAAGAAAATGAAAAAAATGCCCCTAAAAACAGGCAAACAGTGATAGCAGGCCAGCGCACCTTCAGATCAATTCCGGTTTGGGCCCTATCCCTATCCCTGGTCGCAGATTTCAGCTCGAACGATTACATGTAATTCTGCTGAACTTTACTAAGTAACTTGTCCTTAGCATCAATTTTCAATCCTATTGTTCTTGTAGGAAAGTAACAAAATATTATGTTGAGAAATTGCTTTCTTGGTATTTGGTTTTATGTACTCATTGAAAACATACTTTGTAATCAGTCATTATTTTGTATTGTTAGTAGTTATTGTACACATATTTTGTGCTAACTTATTTTGTACTGTATTGTTTGTACTGTATTGTTTGTACTCATTATTTGCTACGAATTCATTATTATGTATAAATATTAACTCTTGGACCCATACAAGTTTTAATTAAATAAAATTAATGTGTATTTCAAAAAATGTAATTTAGCTACATCCATAACTTTTTCGTATTAGTTTTACCCACTTTCACCAGGGCCCAATTTCATAAAAAATGGGAGTGAGGAGTGGTAAAATCTGAGGGATAGCTGCGAGGAATTGAGGTTTCCATGGCACGAGGCATGAATGGGATTCATCAACTCCTCACACTCTTCATGTTTTAGGAAACAGGACCCAGGCGCCAATGAAAATATGCATGGACATACTGCTTAAAACCGTGTCTATGGCATGCTGAAATGCAATTGCATTTCAAATTAGCATGATTTTACATGTAATGCTGGTATAAAGTACCCCCACCTAGAAATTTAGCTTTCACCTTTCCTGAATTGTCCAGTTTTAGTATAAATTTTAATGACCACCCGATTTCTCCATGACGTGTACCATTGAAAAGGAATGTACTGTACATTGTACTGTATACATGTAAATTGGAGATTTGAAATATAAAATAAAGATTTTTTCTTCCCATATCTTCCCTGATAGGCGACTATTGGAAATTACTGATTATTCCCAGAATGTATCCCTCTTGATGTTAGTTCTCTGATTTCCTCCTTGGTGTGACTGAAAATTGTTTTTCTGATTAACTTTTGTTGATAGCTGATACAAGTTGAATGACACTTGTAACAGTTGTTTCAAGGTCCCATGGCGCCCATGTAAGCTTAAATGCGGTTTGAAATATGTTATTGAACATTTACTGGCTGTGGCAGTGCAGTGCATTACACCAACCGCAAGTAGGAGTACAGGGTCAAACTGAGAAATAAGGGTAAAAAGCTCTAAAACGGAGGACAAAAATAGTTAAGTATGTCGGCAGAGCAAAAAGCAAGAGAGGACGTAAAAATACGAAAATAACCCCACCAATGTTTTACCACCAACGACCAGAACATAGTAAACAAAAAGATAATAAAAAGAGAATATGGTGATGGGGTTTTCTAGCAAGAACCTCAAATGCCAAAACTGAACTAGTGATATCACCAGAGATAGGGCGGGTCAGGAAATGTCCGTCAGTTGTCCCCAGTGGAATTCACTGTCAATGTACGCTGGTTTTTGCATGGTGCATACACAATTCTAGTAAAATATGACAGAAAGACAGACGAGACCATGGCACGAAGGGAATATTAGTCCAAAAACGGTTCATGTAGTGTACGTACGAAAACATTTCTCTTCAAATTTATATTGATGCACTGCTTCGCACCAAAGTGAACCAATAGTAATATGCCTAATTCAAGATTTGCACATCACTGGCAAACATAGCTTGAGCATTGGTACCTTGTAGACTGACAGGGTGTTCTCACTGCCATGCAGCATTGCACCCACCCAGACATTCCATAAATTCAAAATACACTGTGCATACACAAACGTTCCCTGCATTAATTAATAATGCTGCAAGCAATGCATGGGCAAGCCTTAGTAATGTCCTTGGGGCTGGGCTACTTTGTTTCACGTTTTTATATATATTTTAAATTTTATGGTACATTTATTGTACAGCTAGCAATACAATTGTACAGCATGTTTCAAAGCGCATTTGGACTGTATTGGAGTATCGTTTGTACAAGTTCTGATTTTATGTAACAAGTTTTGCAACGAATTTGGAAACAATTTTGGCATTTGTTATATTACAAATGCCAAATTCGTTTGCTTTGTTGTTTTAAGACTTAATTTATCATCCGCCACTACTTCAAAATTGAATAGTGATCTAACTATTAGGTTATGAGATACATTCTGAATGACCTGATGGCTTGTAACACTGTCACTATCACCTTTGTCATGTTTTCGCTTTTAAGTAAGTTTTATGGGGAAGGTGCATGCATCTATCACCCCATATAGGGTCTACTGTACGATTTTCAATGATACATGTGCTATTGAAACCACACTCACGAAGCAATTTCCCTCACGCAAAACTGATGGGAAATGAGTTCCAACATGGCGGATGATTACATCCGAGGGTGAAGGATACACAGTTCAACTTTTCTAATAATATCGTTCAAGCTGCATTTCACGCTCGTATGTTTACACCATGACCATGTATTCCAAGGAATCGTTCATATTTTAAGCTATCCAGAGTCTGGAAAGGAAATGGAAATTCACAATTTGATGAAGAGGCTTTCTGATGGCGTCAAATATTGACGACATCGTTTCCCATCGCCTAAAACTCTTAATGCATAGAGTGAAATTCCACGAGCATATTGTATAAGTTGCAAACACCCTTTTCAATTTATTTCGACGATTTTCAGGTAATTTCAACAAAATCCAGAGATCCACTGTTATTAACTATTCCCCCATAAGCTTCTATTTGAGGACTTGTTACCGTTCCTTGAATGCAATGTGCATTCGCCTAAGTAAATTGTAGGTTCCAGAGATCTTGCCGCTCTCTGGAACACAAAGAGCATATAATTCAAATTTCATCTATAGACTACTCAAAATTTTTCCCCACCGCACTCACGATTTCATTGGGGCGTGAAGTTTTATTGAGATTTCATCAATGCTTTAAGGCATGCTTTAATGCAAGCTTGCCAAATATTCCAGCACAGCCTTCCCCATCAAGGGACTGGATATTAAAGTTTTCAGACGATTAATTTTCAAGAATACTGCTTGGGAAAGGGGAACAATGCTCGGTTTCTTGCTCAACTGTTTTTGTCCCCTTCCTAGTTTTCCACTTGTTTTCGTTTTCCTAATTCTTGGCGGATGTGCGAGGGTACGAACCCTTTGCTAAAGAATGGAATTTCCGTTCCAGTGTTTTTTTACCATTGACTGCTTAAAAAAGTTGCACCAATGCGTGGTGCCGCTACAGCATGCATTCATGGAGACAAAGATTCCCAACGTGTATAACGGTTGGTATTTTCACACGAAATTTATGCAAGAAGAAAAGACGAAAATGCCTGAAGAGACTTCAATGGACTCATTCAGATTGCATGTTGGCTGCACATGCGATTTTGCACAAAATCACACAAGTCTTCAAGCAAATACTTCTTGAGGAAGGAGCTTTTATAGCAAAATTGATCCCTTTGAAGACAAATTTCAAGACTTGTTTACAAGAAACAAAGTAAATGGGATCTCAAGTTAAGCATCTTTTAGACACTTTACCTATTTAAATGCTATTTGCAGTTTACATCAAGTATCTCGAATCTAAACACCCCTTGCCGATTCTGAAGCCAAATTATTAAACTGAAGTCAAGGTAGGCCTATGCATGCATGTGACAGGTTTACAAGCACGAGTTAACACAAGCATCTCAGACTAAGTTAAATTAAAAGATTGCATGTAAACAAACCGCAGCATTACTAAGAATTTTAGGTGAAAAACTCGAAGTATCAAATTGTAAATACCTAACAGGTTTCACCGTAAAACGTTTCAGCCCAACAGAAGATGGCAACGATATGGACATGGGTGCAAAGTCACTGACAAGTCTGCATCCATATCAGATTTTGTCCACTTGGAGATGATAATGATCTACGGAGTGGAATCAAGTGACTCCTTGACAAAATGAGCTAAATGGTATCAAGACTTTGTTATCAATCTGCCCACAAAACCGCACCGTTAATCCCCACCTTCAGGGTAATCCCCAATTTGCGAACTTCCCAGAACCTCAACCCTGCTCTTATCCTCGCAATCTCCAACACATGGTAGCAGCATGAGCTCCAGGAGGCTGTCCCGTTACAATCAGCAGCCCACGAGGGTAATTTCCCCTGGGCCCATGTGGTGGGATAAATAAATCTGGTTATCTCTTACCACTTTTTCATCCTCTCGCCTGGAACAATGGAGCCATTGTTGTGAGCAGAAGTAAATGGCAACGACCCACATCTAAAGCCAGTGTACAAGTTAAGATAAAAGTCGAGGACAACACTTGAAGCGAATGGATGTCCAGACAATGGACAGAGAACTGAAGCTGATTTAGTAGCCCTCGAATCCCTCAGTCTTTAAAATGGATAAAAACTATATTGTAGTAGTATTTTTTGGCTTAGTTTGAAACCATTCCCAACTATCCACACCAGACTCTTGCAAATTGCTCGTTTACTGCTTGGAAATCCGTACACATCAAAGAAGGATTGTCTGCTAGTAACAGCGCCGTTGTCTATCTCCGTAATAACCTGCTGAATTAATCATGAAACTGCTCATGTTTTGGGGATTTTAAACACGGTGTAAAACTGGGACTTAACTGCGAATGGGGCATTTTATGAGTGCGCCGCCCACCGGGGCGCCACCTGCACCCCAAACCGATAATGTTTACGTTTGCATAAATAGCCCTCCAACTTAAGACAATGGTGGCTGCAGAGCTACTAGACAGACATGGCCACCCAGAAGAAAGTGCATTTGCACATGTATCGAGATGCTCAAGCGCTACTTGAGTATGCGCGAGTGCAAGCTGGAAAACAATGGAACCATTATCAAAATCGACTAAAGTAGGTAATGTGGCGGTGGATACCCTGCACATGTCCAAGTATGTCATCTTGAGAGGGGGGAGGGGTTGCAAATGATTGTTACACCCCTTGTATCATCCAGCTTTGCAAATTAATTTTGGAAGTAATCAACCCAACATCACGGGAGTACGTCATCTCTGAAGTAATTTGAAGATAAAAGTTTCTTCCAAAAGATTTGTACAATTCCATTGAAGACTGTTCAAAAGTTGAACCAAACACAATCGTAAATTCGTAATTCCAAGAAGTATTTCGGCTGAATTAAACGCGAATAATCACCATGTTAATACAAAAATATGTACAGGCATCCACAATCAGGTTTTTAAAAAATCCATTTAAACTCGTCACGTACTGTGGGGTTGTCCTATTCGCAACACAGCCCATTTTTACAAATAAATAAATAATAAAAAAAAGATGATTGTGAGGAAAGAAGATGCTCCACCTTTTTATTGCCTTCTTATTTTTGTTGATCATAACATCAAACCATGATTTTCACGAGAAAAAAAATGTCCCCAAAACATTTCTACTTGTAGTCTATCTAAATGAAGAATGGGCTGGGGAGTTGAAACAGACCAATAGAATACAATCGCCCGTTTGCGATTGGTCATGTCAGTGGCATGTATGAGTCATACATGCCACTGACATACAGTATGAGAGCCATTTTTGTTGATCAAAACTTCGATCAAAACACGAATTTCATGAAGAAAAAAATGTTCCCAAAGCATTTCTACCTATAGTCGTCCAAATGAAGAATGGGCTGGGGCGAACAAACAGACCAATAGTATGCAATCGCCTGTTTGCTATTGGTCATGTCAGTGGCAAGTATGGCAGCCATTTTTGTTGATCAAAACATGGTTTTCACGAGAGAAAAAAATGTCCCCAAAACATTTCTACCTATAGTCGTCCAAATGAAGAATAGGCTGGGCGTTCAAACAGACCAATGGAATGCAATCGCCTGTTTGCGATTGGTCATGTCAGTGGCATGTACGGCAGCCATTTTCCTTTCACCATCTACGTGCTGAAAAGCCTGGAAGAACTAATCTATAAGCCGAATCTGATTGGCTATTCCCCAGTCCATTCTTTATTCGGGCGACTATACACAGTCTGGAAGCTGTTTCCACCAATGGCTTTATGCAGCTCAGCGATTGATTCGCTATAGATTCCTTGCAGGAAATTGAAAAACGAGCCTCGACTCCACTTTCCATCAGCAAATCCCATTTGAAGATTTGGTGCAACGAAATCGCTCGATCAGCTGTCGTCGATGGTCCCCGATTGGGTTGTAATGGGCAGGCAGAGGTCGCTGGGCACATGGGCCATGGCCGGTACAGGGTGTCCCGAAGTCGTTAAGGACCGTTCCAAGAAGTGGGCCATAAAGCAGAACCTCCATTTTAACGACCGTGCAGCAGCTTAAAGGCCGCATACGTCGGTTGACGGAAATGCCGTGAAAAATGCGGTGTTTGAAAAGCTGGAAAAGCTCATGTTGAGCCGTCGTAAATTTGCGTGCCCGAAAATCAATTTTAATTGCCTATAACCCGTCAATATAAAAGCCATGAATCTGGCGGCGATGGCGCCATCAACGGAGATCATTGCGCCCCCTGAGAAGTGGGAACACGTTTTGCTTTTTCGCTAAAAACCTCGTAAAAATGCCCGATTTATCCGAGCGTTGCAAAATTCATGGCAAAAATTCACAAACTCCCGAAGCGGGAAAACTTTCTGGAACGGCCAAGTTGCGCATAAATGGCCCGGCTCAGCACTTCCGGTGCCCATTACGGTTCGATTTACGCCCTGGGCTGACGCTTTTCATTTTTCATAGCCTAATCTTTAATAACTTGCCAGCAGCATTTTTCACCATCGAGAAATTCATAGGCCCTGATAAGGCGCGACGAAACAAACGAGGAATATCTTTTTGGTTGAACGTTGTTCCACTAAGTTGTTATTTATTGCTGAGTTTGGCATTGCGAAAACTTTGTTATAAATGACGGAAAGCAGATTTATTGGCTGTGCTGCGGATTAGATTAGTGTGGCAAACAAATTCCAAGTTTTAAAATTAAGAACTTTTTCAGAGTAAAATGAAGTATTTCAGAGTAAATTGAACTATTTTAGGATCTTTACTTCGACAAGTAATCAATTAACTAGATTGCAGGATTTCATTCTTTACTCCAGTTTATATTACATGCCCTTTGCCCAATGGAACCCATTTAGTACCTAATATTTGTGTCAAATACATCCACTTCATACCAAGGTATAGGAAGTGTTTTCAAACAGTACAAGCTAAAGGCTGTTAGCATTCAGCTTACATACAGGAGCAAATTACAAAGAAAATTAGCAGTTGGAATATCACCCAAGTGATATACAGTACCCCAAGACAGTGTTTGGACTCGATCTAGATACAAATATGCATATTTGCATAATAAAGGAGAGGCGATCTATATGCACAAGCACAACGCTATCTTTTTTCGGTGTCATCAGTTTGAGTTTGTCATACACTAAAATAATGCAGTGCGCAGGACAATCTGTCTCAGTAATGACATCGAAAATCTCCTTGATCTTTCAATTCCGATTTCATCACCTATCCGCTCGTATTCCACTCATATTCTGTGGGCAATATGGAGTAGGAAAACTTCACCAAATATAACAGTATGAAGACAGAAAGCAAAACGAAGTCAACGAAACAGAGCTTCGTGCCCAAATGTGAAGTGAAGCAGTTGCATTTGTCAGAAATTCAAATGCACATTATTACAGTATGTCCAATGAAATGCTGATGTAATGGTCAAAAATCGACTTTTCACGGTCGTCTGTGCACATCTAGACCAAGAAACCATAAGATGCTCTTCAAGTGGACTACACTCTAAACGGAAAAAGCACAAATGTTGCAAATGTTTTGAAACTATACACACCCTATGGGTAGATATCCATGGGTACATATGTGTTCCTAGGGTTACATTGTACTTTGAGGTACAAATATTTAAATCATTTCATCCCTTTGGGCACATATATGATATATGGGGTGCAAGTGTACATTTTTGCCCCACAAAAACTGCATTTGTACTTTTACGGTTTACAGTGTACTCGCAAGTTTTGGGCCAAGAAAAGCTGGCATTTAAACATTAACAATTACTCTCATCTCACGCTTATCAGTAATCTTCGAGCGAAACGTTCCATGACAATTCGCAATTCTGTTAATAATTTCGAACTGCAGCTGGCATTAAAGCAGATTTTACGGCTCGCCCGACTGCATTAATTTCCATTTAAATCCGCTCATTTGGCGGACTTTTAAATTAATTTCCACCGGCTCCGTTCCTAATAATCCGCCAGAATTCGACCAAAAACTGTCGAATCGTCGCCTTTCCTCGCACCATTACCTTCGTAGATGGCTGCGAACCGCTGATAAGCCCCGACGGTTTATGGTTCCTTTATGACGATTATTATTATTAGTCAACGCCGGCGCGATTCATATTCGTCTATTTCTATTTAAATAAGCTTATGGCAAATATCGCCGGGCTTTATTGCCCAGCTCCAGCACGACCTCATCGGAGGCGAATTGCACCGTCGGAGCATATGGAATGGGTGAAAAAAGAGCGTTTTCAGCAAGATGGCTTCGTGTTGATTCCCATTTTACGACAATCGTATCAGAAATTGCCAGCAATAACAGAGCGGCGGCGCTAATTTGCTTAAAGCATTTCGGTTTGCTCAATTAGCATGATGAGCTCCAGTTTGCATCTGCATTTCGGCTGGGGAGATTCATGCATGCCAAGCGCGTTTCAAAAACGCTTTAATTGAATGTTTACAAGCTCGCTCGGCCTGCATGCTAATGAGGGTCCTTAGGCGGCTGACGAAAACGTGTTCAGTCTCAGCACCAACTCGATGTGTTCACAGCCACACACTTCGTCGTAATAAATGCACGCAAAAATATTTAAAATCTACATAATACTACTAGGTACCGAAAATAAGTGGACCGACTTTTTGTTTAAATATACATGTACCTAATGCTTCCTGTCCACTCGTAATTTTTTGCTTTAATTTTGGTCTTAAGGCCCATTGGAAGTGCGTTGTGATTTTGGGGACACCCTGCACAAAACTGCGAAACTCAATTTCTCGATCCTTTCCTGATCAACATATTAAAATATTTTTTTTCGTAAACATTAAGAGGCACTTGCGTTTTATTGCTGGTACTATTTGACAACTTGTGGAAATGCATATGATATTAATACAAACGATAATTCAATTTTTGACTTTTTATTTTGCTTTATGAGCGGTAGATGGCAGCACCTGCCGTCTGAATGGGAATATAAAAGATCTGGAATTTGGAACAATTCTAAAAACGAGATGTCTTTTAATTTTATATAGTCCAGGAACTTACTATCAATATAAACATCGAATTAAAACATTTTATTTCATTTGAAATTATCTTATCTATCCAAAATTAGGTAAATTCAATGGCAAAAAATCACTTTCAATGAACCTTAACATGGTCTTCCTAACTTTTCGATTCTACCCACATACCAATCTCTTAATTTTCTTAAGTATGATCAGCGCCGCCAAGGGGAAGAAAGTGCAGCATGAGATGTCTACTGGCAAAAGCGCCGCTGAAAAATCCTGGTAACCTGCATGCAGTATCTGGCCTCACCAGCTGTAGCTCTGCCATAATTTTCATAATTTTTTAATGCTACGATGTGATTGGTCTAAAGTAGAACAGAGCTCAACTCGTAATTTTCTTCTAATTTTTTATTATTTTTTGCCTTAAGTGAAAATTAAGAAAAAACTAACTTCAAAAGTTGACATATTAGACTTCCAGAGAGCCCCTGGTTATAAGTTCTGGTAATGGATGGCAGGCTTGCAGTGATTGCCACAGGTTAGGGGCAGCGAAATAAAGCACTCACCGGAATTAGGTTAGGGTTAGGCACACAAAAAACACCGAAAAAACATAAAAGGTGTAAATAAATTTCGACAGTTAGGACAGCTGAAATTCTTTTATGCTAACGATAGACGAGCAGGGTGGAAATATACTTACAGTATTTTGTTCACATTAGGAGTGGAGCATACAGGTATATGTAAATTCCAAGTTTGTACAAAAATACAGGCAAAATTACGAATTTTGGTGGATTGCGACACTTCCGACACCACAATCTGCGGGAATGGTGGCTATAGTCAGTGCTGGATTTAGAGAATCCAGTTAGAAGCAATTCAGATCAATGGAATTTATTACCCCAATCAGCATCAGAGATGCCACTTGTGCGATGTTAATAGCCAATCAAAGAAACAATAGAATCAACGCTGTTAACACAAACAATGATAGTAACAGTCCTGAAGACATGATCTTTGAGTATAATACGAGCATATCATCATAATTAAATTTGACCTATACACCAGCTTAATTATAGAAAGTTAAGTCCATGCTAATACGTGCACATGTATATGTCTAAATGTTTTTCATTAGGAGGCGCCAAAAACATGTTCGGTCGTTCCGCACATGAATATAAATTATATTTTGCACCCGGAAATAAAATGGCTGTTGACATACAGTTATTCCCATTGCAAGTGCCCACGGTGCTGCCACCTGGGGACATGACATGTCCTCGTGCTGAAAGCACATCTTCACTTCCTCGAAAATGCTCCCTGAAATCGATATTTACATCGAAAGACAGCAATAACATTGCCTTCATTTATAATTCAAAGCAGAAAAATCTGAAGCAGCTCCCCCTTTTCCTGGCATTCCCGAACCATCCCATAATTGAGCAGCAAAAAATAGTGACACCCCTCCATCAAAAACGAAGACGAGGTCAAAACGCATGGTTTTCGTTGTCATTTCAGTCAATCAGTTTGTGTCATATGAAGCAAACAATGTGTGTGCACCCACAACATCACATCGGTGCGCCATCTATGTTGCATCTTGCAAAAAGGCAGCAAAATGGCGTCCAGGTCGATGCTGTCAACTGCCCAAAGGGTCTTCGGCGTCCATGCCCTTTAAAGGAAGGGTCATTTTAAGTCGATTTCAAACATGCTGATTTCAGGACCACGACCTAACCCAATTAAGACACCGCACTGGCGTCATCTGCATGCAGAAGGTGCTAACAGAGTTAGTCGCAAATTCCGTTATCCTAATTGCGCCTTCTGGCGGCGAGGTGGTCTGACCTCCAGCAAATCCAAAACCAGCAGTTTATTCCATTACTTCGCCAGCACGTTTTCCGAGAAAATCCAGCCATTAAAAATTCACGACCGCACGTCACGTTTCTTATTGATTTCCATGGCCAAAAATAAGATATTCCGGGCTGCGCCTGGCAGTTTTTCACTCCAATTACAGAAAATTTGGGAGCAGCCAAGTTGGCAGCGTCACGACTTAATTCGAGCCTATTCACGCCCGCTGTAATTAATTAAGACGCGTCTGATTACACGTGGCGGAGAAGAGATATGGAAAATAGAAATTCAATTTCAGGGCGGCATGGGGTGCCATGAATGTCAGACTTACGGATATTAATTAAGGGAGCGGCAATATCCCGGCTGCACGCTGCCTTCGAAATTAACGCCACGTCCGGAAATTCAGAATTAGAAGGAAACGTCATTTTTGGCTAATTTTCCTTCACAGCAACACAGCAGCTGGGGCAACTTTAGTAGAAAAAATTATTGTTGGGTCCTATTCGATCAAAATGCACGAGTATTAGCTAAGTCACAGGTGCATGGTCTAAAAATATATGGGCTTGTTGGTGTGTTCAACAGACTATACATGCAAACATGGTCTAGGGATATACATGTACACTGTATGTTCATTTCCCATGTTGTGTCCTTCAGTATGTATTTTTTCATTTTTTATTTTTTTCACATTTTCTTTGTATTGTAAATCTGTTTTATATATCAAAAACATATTGTAAATGTAACATGTATTTGGGTTAAACTACCCCCCCCCCCCCCTTCAACCACATGGCACCTCAGGTGCTGACAGTGGGAGTATTAAATTGAATTGAATTGAACTTTGTACACGTATATAGGCTACAATTATTTTATTTATTAATTAACACAGCACATTGACTTGTACTTTTGTGGAATAGGGCCCTGGTCAATGGCTGGTCATTTTCCATATCAGCAGGTTATCTCAGTTTACCACCAATTTGCATGAACTTTTCAGAAGTTTGAAATTATGTATTTCCCCACATAATACTGTTTCCATTTGGAGGTCCATGTACCAGAAAGTGCACTTTCGGTTACTGCACCCAACATGTGTCACACAGGTGCCAGCCATTTAGGAGCAAGTGGTCGCCAAAAACCTCCAGTTGGGAAACTGTTTACTATGAGGCTTTTTGTGCACACATGAAAGTGGTCCATTGTTGCACCCATGCAATAAAATTAACTACATGTATAGAAGCTTATAATAGTGTTTCAGCGGCGTTAATAAAACACAAAGGTCAAAACATGATACTAGTCACAACAAAATAACGATCAATTTATGATTAATTGTTACAATAAGACTGACTGCAATGATTGCCAATGCCCATTATTCTTCCAAATATGGAAGAAGATGGTACAGAAGATGCATCACAGATGGTACTTGACGTTAGAAACCGTGGCCAGCTGATGAGGTTAGTAAGTTGAAATATCCAGCTAACAATGACGGTCATGAAACCTAGAGGTCAAATTTGCAATGTCTGTTTGCTCGTGAACTACCAAAAGTGGATTAAATATTGGACCATTTTGCAGCTGACAAACTCGTTGTTTGGGTTTCCAGCTACATGAGCACGTACTTCAGATTGCCTCGCAATAATGTTTAGATTAGCACAATTCGGAAGCTGCTTGTAATGGAACGGAACTACAAATCACTAATGTCACAACGACCGATCTACTTCCGGGGCAAAAGCGTTTCGTCATCCACAGGCGTTACAAAGGCAACGTTTGTTACATGTTTTAGCAACTGACAGAAGGATTTCATCACATAGGACAAATATTTGCCTCAACAAATGTTTGCCACCCAACTCTTTAAACACTAGTCATTTAGACACATTTGAGTAAAAAATACAGGGTGATCGTAAAGTCTTTCCCTTATTAGAAAATTGAATTGCAGCGCCATCTGCTGGCACTCCCTGTGAACCAAGTACAAGAGACAAGACTTTCTGGTTCCTTGCAACGAAGTTTTTTTAAATAAATTTTTGTAATGAATATATAGCATAATGATCACTCTGCACTTTAGTATCACACCAAGGAAATTCAATGCCAAAATGTTGTATTACGCAGAAAAACAATGATGTCAAAATGGGGAGTTGCAACTTGTTAGGCCTGAAAGCCCCCATTTTTTTACAACAAGACACAGAGGAGATGATGATCCTAGGAGGATCGATGAATTTAATTTTGCGAGATAGAATTACGAGATAGAATTACGAATGAAATACCAGCTCACCACAATCCCATTGGCGAGCAAAACTTGCCCCACACACTTTACATTTCTGGTCAATTATTTTCCTCCAGCGCAGATAACGAGCAAATTAAAATGTCCCAGCGTCCATCACGTGATAATGAACCATCATTATCAAGTGCGCCATTTGTCAACTGCTGTACTGATTTTAATATGGGAGCGTCCCACGTAACTTATTGCACCAATTAATCATATTTAACGGTTTGTATACCAGCGGGGCACCAGCCAATGGGTGTCCAATGCCCTGGTGCTGTTACCAGCTGCATAAATAGCCATTCCTAACACAAATAATCACAAACGAATTTCCCGAGGGAGGGCCACGTGGCACAGTTCATCGACTACAATTGCAACCACGACATTCCAGAAATTGCGAGATAGGGTTTCCTTCACGTGGATTTAATTACCGTCATAAGTCGTGATATTTGGTATCCAAGATGGATGTTGCTATGCCTCCTTGGCACAGGGCCCAAACAAAATCCGCCTTAGTGGATTTCGTGGCCCTTCCACAGCATGCAGCATCCAACAGTCTGTCTATAACAATTTAGCCCAGGGTCGTACAAGCAGAAGTCATTTTCAGTCAATCCGAAGTACTTTGGATTTATCATCCGCCATCAACTGGCAAGAAAAAGGAAAGCAATTCGACAAATGGCAGATGTGGGATGGAATATTAACGAAGCTGGGAAAAAAACTTCGATTGGAGGCGTGACGTGGATCCAGACTACCCTAATTCGAAGGAGATGAACTATATTAGGGGATGTTAACAGTGATTTTCCACGAAGTGACAAATTCAAATAATATGGCAACGCGTCACTCCGATCGACAGAACATCACCCTGACAAGTCAGAATTTGTGCATCTTGGCCTGACATAAATTGCAGACTTTCTTTTACCAAAATTACGAATTTGACGTTGAAATCAGAAAGGGGTCAACATCGTACAATGCAGGGTGATCACAAAGTCCTTCCATCGTGAAAATGTCAAATCTGTTGAGTTACGAGGATCGAAAAGTTAACAGAAATCAAAGTTATTATTAATTGATGCATTTGGTTCACTAGGAAATGTCAGTAGACGTCAATGAAACCGCAAATGGCATCAACAAAATACATGCTGGTACAAAGAAAAGCCACTGCCATCATGTGACCCAAGCGCCACTCAGAACGAAAGTATGAACTGCGAAAAATCTGTGAATCCAATATTTGAAATACAACGTTATGGGCTCCTTCAACGTTTTCCGAAATTATTTCCTCGTAACGAAGTAAGAAAAAAGTTAATTTTCAATTATGAAGGACGTTTGATCACCCTGTATTACTGCCCTGTTGGATTCAGATATTAGATTGTTTGAACGATTTTCAGTCTATTTGCGAACATCACCATTATTTCAAATCCCATTTTTAATTTCACTTTAATATCCGCTCTTGGTTCCTCCGGAACTCCATGCAGCAACTTCATTACATGCGCAGTACTTTTCATTAATATTGCTTTTTCATTTCTGTTTAATAAGTATTTAATAACATAAGTCCTAAAACAACGATGCTCGAGGCTTTAATCAGTCATTTGATGAACGCATTTGGTTAGCATGATGGCCAAAAGATACCAGGTTTGTTGCAGCATTGGATGTTAGCAGTGATTGCCGATCAACAGGGGCTCAATAGTCATGATATTTGAGTTGATTCAAAACATGCGGAGTAAATTTCAAAAAGAAATGCGGCTAAATTGAGATTAAAAACGCTAAATTAAATATCTTAATGTTTTGAATCTACTCAAATATCATTTTATGAAGACATATGTACCCCCTCCAATGTCTGAAACTGCTCAAATTCGTAGATTTCGCTAAGTGTGGAAAATTCTCGAGTATTATCCAGTCAAGCTTAAACTCACTAAATGAAGCTGCCTAACGCCAAGTCAGTTCAGATGACGGTTTCATGGCGTGCTACATACAGGGTTCATACTCAAATTTACAAAATCACTTTCCTGACTTTCCTTGACATTCCCTGACAACCCAAGTAAATTTCCCTGACTTATAAATAGTGTAGAACATTTTTTTACACCTGCTCATGAGAAAAATATAATGTTTATTAATATCAACTTTTGGAAATGGTCAGCAGAAATCTCAAAATAATTAATAAACATGTAAAAAATTATTTTTCGGGATGGAATTTATTTTTCAATTTTATTTTCTTGAAAAAACTTATTTTCCCTGACTTTCCCTGATTTTACAGCAAAAAACGTAGTTTTCCCTGACTCTCCCCGACCCTTTTGCTCTTTCCTGACTTTCCAACCTGCTCATGAGAAAAATATAATGGTCAGCAGAAATCTCAAAATAATTAATAAACATGTAAAAAATTATTTTTCGGGATGGAATTTATTTTTCAATTTTATTTTCTTGAAAAAACTGTTATTTTCCCTGACTTTCCCTGATTTTACAGCAAAAAACGTAGTTTTCCATGACTCTCCCTGACCATTTTGCTCTTTTCTGACATTCCCTGACTTTCCAGGTGCGTATGAACCCTGTACATAATGTCACCCTGTGGAGACCGTTGCAAACACCCAGAATCCCCCGCTGCATAACAAAACAGCACGAGTTAAAACCTGCACGTGAACATCTGACGTGTCAAAATTTCGGCCGATTTTTTTGCAATGTGAACGGACGAGCCATTTCAGGCCTCAACTTCAAAATTAATAGCTAATGGTGTGACTTATTAACCACTGACAAGACTGATGCACCCCATAAGACAATTTTCCTTCTAACTTAAAAATAATGAAATACTCCAGTGGATCAATCGAGCCCCGGGGACATTCCCAGCCCGAGCCATTTGTCCCTAATTTCAGGTTTTCACCAACAGCCAGTAAATAAAACAGGAGCAATCGAAGTCCTCGGTCAGACCGGCGGCCCCTCCCAGCATCTTATTTGGCTTCTCGAGGGGCCCCAGTTGCCATGGCAACGGGATGAGAAAACACGGGGGTCGTTCGCGAAGCCCCGGGACGGAAACTGGGGCGCCCCACTGCAGGTGCGAGGAAGCTGCTAAAATTAGATTCCCAATTTCCGCATTTTTCCCCCGCCGAATTCAGACCATGAGCAGAGGGGGAAATGGCCGTCGGGTCAATGAGCCGAAGATTCAATATTGGGTGGTTAGCAATCGGTTGCGGGGGACAAACGATAAACAAATAACGAGTCGATGGCGAAAAACTAAACATCCACATCCTGCTGCAGGAATCGGTCTAACAGTTTACCACTTGGCCGCTGCGCAACGGCGCTCGCACTAGCGGTCAAGCAGCAAGTGGATTTACCAGAAATGCACTTGTCAGTTCACATTGTGGGTATGTATTATGGTGAACAGCAAATTACAAAATTGTTATTTTGCTGATTTCTGTAATGAACTAAAATGGCTTATAAGTGCTCTCAGTGCTTCCATCATATGGCATTCCTGAACCGCTGGAAATCTGGACTCGCATACAGAGGAAAGAAGAAACTGCGGAATTCAAATGGACCAATAGAATGCAAAAGCCTGTTTGCAATTAGTCTATAGTAGAAATACGAACTGATGGAACTGAAGGACAGCCAATCGGAGAGGTGTCGCTTATCGATTAGGGATTCCTG
>JAQFYZ010000783.1:0-33112 GCA_034695085.1 Cylindroiulus punctatus
ATGACACATTTATCAACTCAAAAGTATGTATGAAAGTGAGTACATGTAGCCACCTTTTTAACTGCGTCTTCTGATGTTTTTGGGTTCAATCGAGCAACAAATACAGTTCTTTTAGGATCACCTACAACTCTTCTGTTTGGATAATAATCGGCCTGCATAAAGGGCAAAAAATCAGTTTCCTCAAATATGAAGTGAAATCTTGCGTGGTATCCTGCAATCGTGTATGCATACCTGCGTAGCTCTTATAACAGCTAAATCATGTGGTTCTGTATCCGTCCCATCAATACTCCCGGCTTTTAATGGGTCGTAATCTTTTGATATAGGTTCCCACGCCATTCAATATTCCTTTCACTTTCACTACATGTGGTAACACGTTTCAAATTTCTTGGTGTTGATTTAGGGAATTCTCGGATGTTGTAGTTGGCACAACGGTAATAACCGCTTTCAGCTACTAGTGTTTGTTGGTTAGGATTTGCGTTTCGCTAATGTTATTTTTTCTAAATTTTGGTATAAAGGTCACTGATTTAAATATCCTCAGGCTATTAAATCGTTCAGTTGTTTTCGCGACCCGTGAAATGCGGTTTTTTAAAACTGCGTATATGCAAAATGAGGAAAATTCCTCGCCCATGCCCTATATAAAGTTGTGTGATAACCTGGTTTGCATCCGGTGTTTGTATTTGTAATGGCCGTCCGTACATGTACATCGTAGCTAAACATTCGAAGAAGTATCGCCTCGATTTGTGGAAATAATTATGAACAACTCCACGTAATGCGTGATGGTCCGTAATGTATTGTAACCTTATCAATACATTTTAATGTTTAAAATCTTGAAGTAGTCTCTCGAGTAATTGGTCGGCGGCGACCATGCGACGCTAAACCTGGGCCGATATTTTCTGATTGCCTGCTGCCGGAGGTCGAATCCATCTCGACCTCCAAACCAACACAACTTTGGCGTAAGAAACTATTGATGGACAATTTTATCTAGTAATAAGATGGCTGCTGCATTTGCTACTAGCTTCGATCCGAACGATAGGGATAGGTGAGTGTGGAATTTTGTTTTGCTTTTGTTTTAGCCGTACCACAAAACTTATTTTTCCGATACCGTCTTTAGGCCTAGCATCAAATTCAAGGCCTAGCAATTACATGTACATATGTAAATAGTGTAACTTTGTATTTTTTCGTCAAGCATTTATTATTACAAAGTCATAGTTCCATCCAATATAATTTAATTAATACGTATTGTTCCTGTAGGTGAATCTCAGAATTTGCAGGTCCTAAGGAGAAAATTCCTGTGTGTAATGAGGTGGAGCCAAACGTTCTGCAAATTTATGTTGCATAACACGCATATTGTTTCCTCTGTTGTAATCTCATTATACTCAACTTGTTTTGAGGCTTGGGACAGCCGGATCTGGAAGTTTGCGACGGTTTTTAATACTAGGATAGGCTGTAGAGCAAGAGCTTGTGCATTAACGGCCATCACCCTGCTATATTTAGCATGCACTTTAACGGTATTAGGCTGATTTATTGGTCTAACCAAGGCCTCTGTCGCTGGGATTACTCACAGGCGATCTAGAAATAGACGTTATAAGAATAAGACTGCATGTAGACCTACTTTGGAAACAGATGCTGAAGACATCTGGCAAAGATGGCAAAAATGAGTGAAGGTACAATTTACAGGACATGTGAATATGTAATAATGCTTGTTGAACAACATAAGAACATGGTCCATGTTGTTAAACTGTCATATAGTCTCAGGTTTATTTTATGGACTGAGTATATAGAGATGTAGTTTTGAAAGCAACTAGTAGCAGCGACCAATAAAAAGTAATAGTATTAATTGGTAGTTTCTATGGAATCGTTTTGGCATTATTAATCCAGAACTTATGCCTATATTATTTGATAAGGGGTGTTGGCAACTTTGAGCTAAAAATCTCTAACAAACACATTCTTACTCACGTATTGGCTTTGTGACGTCAGTAAGACAGTCCTACCTGATGTCGCTTATGTAGTCGTCTAACATTTTTACATTTGTCAATATTTGCTTGGTATTTGTTTTGTTAGCCATTTATCTGCTGCAGAATAGCTTGCAGATATTCTGATAAGATGACATTATTTTTTTGACTTGTCCCAACTGCTGTTTCACTTTGAATATATCCATTGGCAGAGTAAATTACCGTTATAGCCAATATATGTAGGCCTAGCCTACGTGTATTTAGTTTTTTCTTTGCCTGCAATGTGCTAACAAGCACAATGTAAATGTGTTCATTAATCTTTATGTCGAAAGTTTTTGAAACAATCAATCAACCCAATAAATGTGACATTGTTGCTGACACTTGCCTTTGCTCTAACTAAAATTGTGATGCAAAGTTACATCTTTTACATCTTTGACTTTACATACTTCAAAATTTGCACAATCTTGGTTGGAAAAATCTTAGATGAAATTGGTCTGTAGCTAAATTATGAAGAATGTAGGAATATAAATTCCATTTTACTTATCATCATGCAATTTATGATTTGCTGAAGTCTGTCCTTGTTGGCTGTTAGTCAGTTGTAATAATTTTTATGAAATGTCACACAAAACAGGCTAACTTTGCTTGTGTCCCTTGAATTCTAAAATAATGAGGAAGTTAACATCATATTATCTAATTGTGACTTATTTTACACGTTTTATAGCTGGTACTTTGGTTCGATGTCGAGACAGGATGCCAACGATTTGTTGATGGCTGAGCAAGATGGACTGTTTTTAGTGCGTGACAGCACAACTATTATTGGCGATTTCGTTTTGTGTGTTAGGTGAGGTCAAACCACACATCAGTGGTTGGGATAATTTATCTAAGTGATTTTTTATAATCAAAAAACTGGAAAAATTAATAAAAATCATTACTATATTACTTATAAAAATATTGCAGGGAAAATGGCAAAATAAGCCACTACATTATAAATAAAATCCAACAAGGTGACCAGACAAAGTTCCGCATCGGTGACCAAGTTTTTCCCGACTTGCCTAGTCTTCTGTCATTTTACAAAATCCACTACTTGGATAAAACTCCTTTAATCAGACCCGTAAGTACCAGCTTTAATGTTAATAACTTTTGTGAATAATTTCATTTGCTGAGATAGGTCAGGGCATTTCTTAAATTTAAAAGAGAAGGGGAAAAAATGCTTTAAAACTACCTAGCTGTTCAAAAATGCTATGGGAGTTACTCCATTAATATCTGACCAGCATATCATCAATAATCTGAACCTTGGTCATTTCAGGCGCCAAAAAGAGTAGAAAAAATGGTTGCAAAATATGATTTTTCTGGAAATGTAAGTTACATTAATTGTGCATGTAATCAGTAGGCTATTGTCGAAATAAAGACCAAACAGCAACGCCATTTTGCTTCCAGGATGATGACGATTTGCCTTTTAAAAAGGGTGACATTTTAACCATCATTTCAAAAGATGAAGATCAATGGTGGACAGCAAAAAATAGCTTAGGACAGGAAGGGTCCATACCCGTACCATATGTTGTGAAGGTCATTAATTTTTTCCATTGTCTATGTTGTACATGTACTTAAAAATATTCTGCAGCTTTAAATCTGTCATGTATAATTGTCTCCCATTCAGTATGAAGAGCAATGGGCGATATCTGAGCCTAACACACCGCCTAGTCAGCTAGTCCCCGAGCGCATTCGTCCTCCAGCGAATGATGGACCAAGCATAATAACGAGGCAGTCCAGTAATCAGGTGAATGCTTAATTTTGAAGTAGTCTTCTTTGTGATATCGGTTTCTTACATATTTTTGACATAACAGTAGGCCTAGATTATTTCCTAGTATCAGTGCTATAGTCCGTCCAACGAAAGAATATACTTGGAAATTTAAATGAACCAATAGAACTCTAGAATGTTATAATTAATTTGACCAGGCAATTTCCATCATTCATGCCAACCTCGTGACACTGGGGATGTGGCTAGAAAACAAAATCTATAGGCTGAATCGCTCTAAGTGCTTGAGGGCCAATATATTCTTTCCTTGTATGGACTACGGTGTGACAACTACGCAGTTACTTTTTTTTGCAGTACATGTACAAATTTAAGTATAAATCATATTTTACATTTTCTCAGAGAACGCTTCCAGCATTTGCACGAGTTAAACAAGCTAGAGTTCCAAATGCTTATGATAAAACTGCGCTCAAGTTAGAGGTGAGTTAAGTTAGACGCTTTTGACATTACTTTTGTTGTAAATTGCACGCCGATTAAAAAACTTTACGCTTTTAAGGTAAACGACGTCGTAAAAGTGACAAAAATGAACATAAATGGTCAGTGGGAAGGAGAACTGCATGGGAAGACTGGACACTTTCCTTTCACGCATGTAGAATTTATAGACCAGGAGAACCCACAGGATGGTGAAGAAAGCTAAAGTATACAATTTACACTGCTTGCCAGGTGCTTTATAACAAATTCCGATTCAAGTTAAGCTATGTGATCTAAAATATTGAGTTGGAAGTTAAGTTAGGATGCATTCCCTTTATGAACAAAATGTTTAGAATGGGACAATTGATGGCTTGTTTAAATTTACAACTAAATTTAACACTTATCTTTTGAAAAGCTGTGTCTTAGCGCCATCTTTACCCTACTTTTCAACTCGTTCAGAATTTGTAGTTCTACTACATGTCATTGAATGTCCTTAACAATTTGAGGTATTTGTCTTGGTCTATTCAAACTTCATTGAAATCCTCAGGCTGGAAAGACCTTGTGCTTCATTTATCTCTCAACTACTGATTGAAGCCATTGTGCTTTGGCACAGTTTGTGTACATGTAAATAATAATACAAATACGAAGAAAACAAAGTGGTGAATGTTTGGATTAATTAAAATCAATGTATTTACTGGAAAAGCATTTTCTTTACACAGCATGTCATAAAGGTGACAAATTAAATTTAGGTTTTAAAGATACAGACTGGCAGCGAAAATTATATCCCTCTTTATTCGCTTAATTCCTTCTGAGAATTTATTTTCCAGTTCAGTATTGCCAATGCCTTTGGCTGCTTGGCACATCTGCCGAAGTAGTTCCTCCAGACGTCTCATGCAACGAATTATACTTCCTAAAATATTTAAAAAGGTACAAGTTATTTTTGATTCACGTTGCCAGTTTGGGTTAATAATTCAATATTTTTCTGAAATGAGCACCTTCAAAAACATCTGTCATTTTGCAAATTTGGGCAAAAGTTGCACCATTGCACCAAGCATGCACCACATCCATTAAGTTTGGACGAAACGAAGCCACATAATCATCTTCATTCATTTCCAGTTTGGATTCTATGCTGACTTTTGCTATCCGTTTAGCCATGTCCTATAAAAAATGTATACAAACAAGAAAAAACTATTGGATTCATGCACAGTGTTCGGTCATAAATTTGGTAATTTGTGAATGAAATGCAAAAAAGTTAAGGCTCATGATTTTCTTTTAAAATTAAAAATTAGATGGACCAAACTAGAAATCTTAAAATATTGTGCGCTCCTAATTTCTTCAATGAAAGTAAGTGGTAATTGCCTGCATCTGACGAAGTGGACCTGACAGTTCATCAGTTAGTTTTGGCATTTCCGATGATTTCTCTTGAAAAACGAAACAGGACAAAACTGCAACTGCCTGCTGAGGAGACAAGTCATTGAAAACTCCATTGAAGAGCATCTCTGTGATCAGTAGTTCATCACCGCTGAAAAAGAAAAGGCTTGTAAAATTTGAGCACAGAGGTAAAACATTAAACATTTTCTATTACCTGCTTATTTCACATGCCACACGCCCTTTCATTTCGATAACGTCTGTCGAAGAGCAATAACCTAACCGCCGCAAAACTCGTTTTCGGCACTTCAGCTCACCCATTTGCAGTAATGACTTTGCTTTCCGCAGATCTTGTTTTGCAGATTTGATTTCATGAAAGATCTGTTGAAGACAGCAGCGATGAGAAATCGATAAAACCATTGCCGAACAGAAGAGTGCTGAGCGTCACATTAAACAAAAGTAAATACCTGCAGTTTATGTTCATATTGTTTGTATATCTGTTCTAGTTCAGGATCTTTGTGCAAGGCATGAGCATACATGCGATGTTCAAATGCCTCGATTTTTCTGACAACATCTTTAAATTCGGGATCTTTTATTCCCATGTCTTCAATTGGATCCAGAAGTGGAACACCATTTGGAAATCGTTTGTGAACCTCCTAGAGTATAATATATTTGATGGAAATGCTTTAGATCAAACTAACAAATTCCAAATTATATTGCATTAAGCCGTCAATATGATGTGATTAAAAATGCTTCGATTTCTTGTTATTTGGCAATTTCCCCTTAAGGTGAGTCTCACCTGAATGGACTTGAGGACGCTCATGCGATTATCCAAAGGTCGAAGGTCATTCGGATAATACAATCTGACGGAACTAATTTTTGACAGCAATGATAGGGCAACTGGAACCACTTTCATTTCTCCTTTTTCTCCTGCAGGGCAAGGTTTAATTGCTGATATAGAAGTGGTGTTGGTACTGGATTTTGAAAGATGAAGCAAAACTTCCACTGTGTGGATAGTTTCCGAGTTCAAGGGATTATTTTTATTCTCTTTGGTCTTCTTTTGAAAGTTGACGACAACTCCCCAGTCAAACTCGTTTTCACCAGCAGCCACCTAAAATACATGAGGTAAGGAAATGAAATTGAATCCTCAATTTCTGTCAATTAAAGGTCTGGGACAGGGAAAGCTAGAATACCTTAATTAGTCTTCCCGACTGCAAAAACGGAACGATGTATTGTGGTGTGGTCAAAAATGTTTGAAATTCTTTTGTCAGTGTAGAAAGCTGTTGCCGTATTTTATAATAACCAGAAACTTCTGCCTCGCGTGGAATCTTCAGAGCATCGTGCTCAGTTTGCAAACGTTGTACTTCTGCAGAAAGTGCAATTGAATTGTTTTGAGTTTAGCAATACAATTCAATAATTTGATTTATTTTTCTCCTGAAATTTCTTGAAAAGGAATTAACTTACTTGAACAAAGATCAGGAATATTGGCATTATTCTGAAATTGGCGAAAAGATCGCTCAAGCATGTACTCTGGATTTACTTCTTCGACCCGTAGTAAGTTTAGCACCATATTGTATGTCAAGTGGAAAGCGCTGTTTATGGGATCTGCTGCCCCCTTCACGAGATTTTTTCCAATAGAAGGGCTCATTTTTTCGTCTACCATGAGAATCACAATTCCTTTTTCGTCTAGACCGCGCCTACCTGCACGGCCACTCATTTGGATGTATTCACCAGATGTCACCTTGGGAGAAGAAAAAGTAAGTTTATTTATTTTAGTTGTGATGTTGAGGAAGTTATATTTCTTGCACAAACCCATCTGAAATCTTTTCCATCAAATTTCTGGGCAGAAGTGAATAGAACTGTGCGAGCTGGCATGTTTAGTCCCATTCTGAAGACAGTGCAATTGAGGATTCTTAGTTATTAAAAAAAAAAATTCCGAGAGCACAAAACTAATGAATATCCAACACTTACGAAAATGTTTCAGTTGCAAACAGAGCCTAGAAGAAAAACTTATTTAAAGATTAGACTGTAACAAAAGTTCTTTTAAATTTAAATGTTATCGGGCATGAAAATGTAACCTTGATTAATCCCTCAGCAAAGAGAATTTCGATTGTCTCCTTCAAGATTGGCAAAAGACCAGAATGATGTATTCCAATTCCTCGTTTCAATAAGGGCAAAACGTGTTCGACCTAAGATTTAACATAAATCTTAAATAGCCCAGTAAATTAATGATCCATTATAATTCGAAAATAAAATCTTGTTTACTTGAGGCAACTTTCTATCTTCTTCAGATAGGATGTTCATAGCATTTACGAAAATTTCCCCCACCAATCTTTTCTCTTCAGCTGCAATTAAAACAATACTTTGTATATTATAAACTAAATTCCTCATCACATGAATTAATATCCCAGTTCTTACAATTATTGAAATCCAGTCTGGACATCTGCAGTGCATATGCTTCACATTCCTTCTTGCTGAAGCTGAAAACAATTACTGGTGCAAAATCCTTTTCCATAATCATTTTTACTATTTTATAGCAGTTAGATTCGCCTATAATACAATGAAATAATAGCACGAATAAGTAGTCGCATCAACACTTAAAATCCTGAGTGATAAAAGTTTTAAATACCTTTTGTGCCGCCCCTTCGTCCTCTCTGGTCACCTTTAGCAGCATCGCCTGCATTTTGAAGGACGTTCATTGCTACGTTGAAACTATCCTCTCTGAAATTGCCCTTTGTACACATTGAAAAAAAGCTAATGTTATGTCCTATATACGTGGAAATGTGTATATTGTACCCTGTAGTTTGCATATTAGACTAATTACTTTTTCGTCTACAACCAGGTGTAAACCTTCACCACCAGCAGGGAAAATATAATGCTGTAATGGTACTGGACGATAATCTGTGTAGACAACATGACATGGCTGAAATTGATCAACAAAGGTGATTATTCCTAAGATATGTAGTTCCAAAATGTTTGGTTTGTCAAAGATGGGCACACTCACCTGTGAGTGCAAATGGCAAATCCATTCAGCAAACTGTCGAGCATTTGGAATTGTGGCAGAGAGAAATACATAATGTACGTTGTCTGGCAAGAGAATAATGGTTTCTTCCCACACGACTCCACGCTCTATAAAATGTATGAAAATTAGCCAAATTGAGACATCCCCATCCCACAATTAGACTTAATTCTATTCACCTTTATCCCTCATGTAATGAATCTCGTCAAAAACTACCCAAGCAACTTCACGCATCACTTCTGAACCACGATACAACATACTTCGTAAAATCTACAGATAAAATGCACAGTTAACTACAGTGTATCCTTTGAAGTAGGAATATCTCGGTCACAAGCATACTATTAACTTTACTTCAGTGGTCATTATAAGACAGCTAGCTGTTGGATTAATGGTGACGTCACCGGTCATGAGCCCAACATCTTTGAACTCCTCGCACAGTTCTCGAAACTTCTGATTACTTAGCGCTTTGATTGGTGTTGTATAAATAACACGCTGCTTGTCTCTCAGGGACATTGCAATGGCGTACCTATAACATTAACATTAAATTGCGCACAAATCAATCAAATTAACATGATTCCCAAAAAGATCGAACACTGACTCTGCTACGACTGTCTTGCCAGCCGATGTATGTGCAGACACGAGGACTGATTGACTGTTTTCTAAACATAGCAATGCTTCCTTCTGGAAAGGATCTAATACAAAAGGGTATTCCTTCGCAGGTTTATCTTGTAAAGGTTTCAGCGGAACAAACACCGCATCGTGCGGAACTGCAACCTGAAAAAAAAATCGATAACTTTCTTATAGTAATGCCACTTCTAACTACTCCTTAGTGTCATTATCTTCCTTGAGAGGTGTTTGCTAGGTAGAAATTTAGATGATTTCATTAGTTGTTTTGATCGAACTTCAACAAACAGCCTACCTCGTGTGTGCAAGCCTCTACAGTCTCCACTGTATGAATATTTATTCTTGGTATTTTATCGTCCAACCTAAATAGATTCAGTGAAGTTATACGAGCAAGAATTTTGATTTATTTTAATGTGAGGAAGTGTGAGGAAATGTTATATGTACTTGATGTCGTCCAAAAGGTTTGATTTGCTTTTTTTGCCACTCTCCTTGTCTTTCTCATCTTCTAGGCACCGTTTTCCGCTGGTAATGGTCTTGACAATCTCGCTAGTGGAAGCCCTAGGCGAATACAGGAATATATCGAGGTATAAATTTGAGCGAGGATCATAATGGAATATTATACAACAGCAACATTCCTTGCGTCTACCACGTGTTTGTAGATCAACAAAAACTCAAATATTCGCATCATATTTACGCAGTACATTTCCTGCGGAAGGTGACTTACCCTGGCTTTGCATCTTTCTTAGAATTGACATTTATATCGATTTTGGAGGTGCTCTCAAACACGCTGAACAAATCCTCAGTCAAATTACCGTCCATGATTCTACCGTAGTTCGTTTGATGTCGCCTGCTACAAATCAAGGGTACTAAAGTCAAGGGTACCAGACGATATTAAGGAAAATCCCTGCATTATAGGGGAGAAACAAGAAGGTGACGTCATAACTTGACTTCCATGACAGTTTATTGTTCCGTGCTCGGAAAGCGCGTTGTTTCGAATCAATTTTTTCACTTTATGCACCGTATTTTATAGCATTGATAGCCAGCCCTGTTTCGATGTTAAAGAATATGTAAGTTCTTAGAGACTTCAACCGTTAATACAGGCCAGGCTGCCCTGGCGGCCTCGTATAGTCACTGCAGTACACTTTTGAAACAAAAATGAAAAACACGGGAAACGAAGAACGTACCAACGAGGAAAATATATACTGTAAGCCTCTGAAAGTCTTGATAAAGAACGGGGAAAAGGATGAAAGGTATTTAAGTTACATATAGTTTTTCTTTTTTATGTCCTATCTTGCATGGTATGCAAGGCCTCCAGGGTCTAAATATTTACATGCTACATGTACATGTATATGCATAAGCCATGACATGTCAAAGAGCTGACCTTGACATCTTGTCATATCTCGTTTTTGTTTCAATAGGTGTTCACCTTTGATTGTATCCGCTGAACTTAATTCTACACTTAGCTCATTATTTAGAAAAGTAAGTTGCAACCTTCTGTCACATCCTGTATTATGATATAACAATGTTTATTGCGATTTTTCAAGCAATTTAATATTGTCACTCGTTTAGGATCTAGTTGTGCGACTGACAGACGATGAAAATCCGTTGTTCTTTTACCACCTGAATTTAAATGACGACGACTATCAAAGGTAAATGTATAGTCTGTAAATCCCCATGACCACACAATTTGGAAAATGGGGAAGTCTTGTCTGCAATCTCATACAGTATGTTTGTAACATTTATTTGAAAGGACATTTTGTAATTGTGACGTTTATTTTAACAAACAGCTTAAGAATACAGCAAGGCTTGTTGGTTGATTTTGCTGCATTTCCCCAGAAGTTCGTCGATTTGTTGGAGCAATGCCATTTGGAAGAAATGAAAAGTAACCCTCGGTAAAATAATTTGGGGCTGATTGCCAAGTTGTAGGAACAACTTGTTGTGCTCGTAGTTATTAATGAATTATTTCTTTACAGATTTATATTGCAATTGAATCTTACAAGTGCTGGTGGTATGGCGGTATTCAGTGTTGTGGAGATAAATCCATTTAAGCATCTGGTGCATCTTGCTCTGAAGCTAGCTCCTGGTACTGATTCTGAGGTCAAAGGTTACCTTGCAAACTGTCTTACAACGTATAAGGTGCAAATGGTCAAATATGATGTTGATTAGGTGATTTGTCATATTGAAAGTTCACAAACTGACTTTAGCTTTATTTATTTCTAAACTTGTTGAACATAGATGAGGAATGAAGAACTTCACAATCATTTGAACTCCACTGAATTGGATATGAGTGCCCAATTAAGGACATGTAAGGACCAATTGGCTAAAAGTTCTGCTGAAATAGATAAACTTAGGCAAGAGCTACGTGAGCAAGCCCATACTTTAAACGAACGTTTTAATCGGCAACTCTGCGATGAAAAAGATAAAGCCTTTCGTGTAAGATATTGGATTTGCGGATTAATTTTGCTTTATTTCATTTCTCATCCTGATCAATCTTTTATTGTTACATATTTAGCTCCAAAATGAAATTCAGGTAAAATATGAAAAGGAATCTATGGAGCTGAATTTCAACTACAATAAAGTGGTAGGAAAGTTTGAAGCCGAGGTCCTATCCTTAAACACCAAGATTGAGAAACTTTCCGAAAATCGTTTAACGTTGGAATCTACAGTACATGAGCTTAGAAATAGGGTCAGTGTTGCAGAGGACGAATCAAGATCAGCACATCATGAAAAAGAGCAGTTGCGCAAGGAAAACTATCGTCTTCAGAGTTCTAAAGTAGAGTGGGAAAGAATTTCAGCCCAATTGAACGACAGGGTCGCCAACTTAGAACTTGATTTAAAAGCTAAGGAGACTCACATTTTGAAGCTTGAAAGCCAACTGGAAACTTCCCAGGAACAGAAGGCAAGCTTTGTTAAAAAATATTTTTTATTTCATTTGCAGCATTTTATGTGGTTTTAAATGAAGAATTATTGAATTTCAGATAAGGTGTAGTGAGGACTTAGAGTTGAATAAGGCAGTGTTAGCCAGAAGAGAAAATGCTATTAAAGTGCTTTCTACCGATATCAATAAAGCCAATGAAATAATACGTAAACTGCAAATGGATATCCGCGATAGTAAAGCAAAAGTAAGTCAAATGTGATCATATTTTTATGTGGCATCTCAAATGGAATTGAATGAAAATTGGCCAGTGACTAATGATATCTGTTGCTATTGACAGTTACAGCTTCGAAATAAAGTTGTTCAAGAACAAGAGAAGGTCGTCAACGAGAAGGAGTCTGCAGTTGATGTCTTGCAAGGTCGTGTTAACTCTTTGGAGGAAAGGTTACAGGAAAAAGGAAATGAGGTTAGTGCATATCTTTGGGTTTTCAGTTTGCAATATAAGAGTGCCAGAAAACATGAAATCGAAAACGAAATGTGTGACGTCGGCCTTGACCTTTACGTCAAGAAATGTAACCAGTCATTTGGGGAATGTCAACGTCTGGATGATGTCACATTTCGTTTTCGGTTTCGTGTTTTCTGGCACTATAGACGTGAATGCTGTTTATTGCTTATTATTGCTATTCATGCTTATTGTTGTGATAAAACTGAATTTAACATGTATTTTTAGGTGAAGATCTTGAATGAATCTCTGTTGGCTGCCAACTCTAAACTGGATGAAAACCAAAAGCTCCTGAAAACGAATGAAAATGGTACTAGTAGTATTCACATTTTTATTTCTATGCTGTGACTGTTAGGTCTAAAATAAGCAGTTTACTTGCATCTATTGGTTTAGCAAACAGTCTCTTAAGGTAATTGTTTTCTGTTTGAAGTAATCAACTGGCTGAACAAGCAGCTTAATGATGTTCAGTTAAACCAACAAAGAGTTAGTAGTGTAACTTCAACTACAATCACACCAAATGCCCCCTTTCGAACATTGGGAAATGCTGGGCAACAGTACATGACGTCCACCCCTGGCAGTGCAGGGAATTTGCCCACTCCACCGCTAGCTTCCAGGCCTGCTGTGCATTATGGTGCTGGTCAGGCTATTACTCAAGGAGCAAAACTGCCCACCTACGGACCAATACCGGAAGAATCTGTGGGACAATGTGGCATACCGCCAGCAACAAACAAAGAAAAGTAAGTAATACTCTGACCGTTAAATTCTCTGTATTGAATGGCGGAACGATACTGAGTTGAATGTCTTATGAAGATTTTCTGATGGCCTCTAGTGATAATTTATGCAGCAGAATTCTAGAATCATGTTATCTGATTGAATTGTTTGTTTGCATTGATATGACTTTAGCTAAAAATAATAATTCGTAATGGCTATTTTTATCCACCAATTTTTACATGTTTATGCTGACGTTAAGCTTAAGTTTTGCATATTGAACAGCCTGGATGATTTTTAAACACTACAACATGTCTTCGTCGTTCTTACAGTAATCCACCTCGAAACACTGGCCGTTTGCAGTCAAAGAATGCAGGTTCTTCCAATGCCATCTCTAATGCTGCATCCAGATATAAGTCAGTCAGTACTGTGCGGCTACCACGTACAAGCATTGCACCCATTACTGTTAAGGGATTGGAGCAGTCACCATCGGCTTATTTTCAGCCTTAGATGACATCGTGGCACTTCGACTTCATCATATCCAAATATACACGTCAAGTGAAGGTAATTGCTGTAAATATACTCAATGCACTAACCCCTTTACATCAAACCTTTCTCTAACAAGCAACCGGATTGTGAGTTTCATGCTATTTTATTATCAATTTATCACCATCGTATTCTATTTCTATTTACATCAATGTATAAAATACAAGTATAAACAGGAACAACAGGGTTTTTATACAAATTCATTGGAATCACGCGTTTTAAATATGCCATTTGGTAAGAGATGGAATCGAGACACGGGGATTCATAAAGAGTCGAGCAGGAATGAAGCGTGGCATTAGGAACGGCACGACTCTAAGCCGTAGTCTTTTAGATCTTTTGATCAAACAAATCATGCTGTGCACGCCTTTACTGATCACTCCTCTCCTGAGGTAAACTTCATGCCCTTCTTGATCTTGAGTTGTAGCAGGTAGGCATGTTGAAGAATTGCAGTCCAGGGATCCTTTCGAGATTCTATCTTGTCACATTATTGTCTCTCCAAAAAGTCCATCTTTGATTTGGGTCGAAGCAATGCAGTTATGCGCAGAAACTGTCTATCGGAAACGATGACCCTCAGCGGTAGTTTGGGACAGCTCTAAGTTGAGTGGACTAGGGCACTGAAGGTGACGAGTCAGTCACGAATGTACAATTTAAATAGTGTGGCCAGATTCTCAGTTAGACAACCGCAAAATTGATTGTCGATAAAACTAGCAGAATGGCCGAGGTCGTAAGTAACGCTTCTGCGACAAATTTTAAGCTTCCTGATGAACTGTCTGTCGGACGAACTGTAATAAACATGAGTGGCGTTACTATATTGCGCCAATCGACCTGATTGCTAGTAATAGCGAAGTTTCTGGTAAATATTTACCTGTGATTGGCTTCCATGGTTTGGTAGTGGTGGTTAGGGATGCTTCGATCTTTGAGGTTGTACGTGCTGGGATCACTCGGTTTGGGCCTATTGATGTTATCGGAACATCTGGGTCTGGCAGGGGCTGGTCAGCTGCTAGGCCTGGGTCACATGAACCTTCAAATGGAGCAAATTGCAATGAAACAGTGATATTAATAATGTTGGCAAATAAGCTTATGGTGTGAATGATGACAAGTTACTCTTGTTCTCATCTACCAAGTTTGTTCGAGTCACCCTTTCTTTGAGGTAGTATAGATGAGTAGTCTTACCTTGTTTTGTCATTTTCATTCCAAATGTAAGTGGATCCATGCCTCTGACACAGTTATCTCCTGCTTCCTTGATGAACACATCCTGGCCATCTGTTATTTTGCCAACCTGTTCAACAATATTGTTCGGGTTAACCTTTATACTGTATATGTGCAAGGACTGATGTTGTTTTTTCATTTGCATACTTACAAAGCACTGGTATCCAGGGAGGTCCCTTCGTTGGGTGTAGGTATATGTGACGCCCCCTTCTTCCCATTCACCCAAACATCGATATTCTCGTTCTGGGAAATAAATTTAAAAATGGCATTTAGCTCGTAACTAGATATATCTCGAAATAAATTTGTGCGTGTACATGTGTTCGCAACGCATTAGTGAATATTGGGCAATGGCCTCCTACACCTATTTAATTTTTTTTTTTTATATTTCCCCTCGACTGCTCACGAACCATCTCTCCCATGAATTGCAACACCAGATGCGTACAATGTGGAGAAAAATTAGAATTAAAGTAAAAAACATCTTAAAGCCAGCATATACGAAATATCACTCTTTTTTGTGATAAGAAAAGTAATTAGGTAGGAAATTATGTCAGATAGTCAAGCCACAAGGAGGGAGTTCATGGAACAATTTTTCGTCGATTTCCATAATTATTCACTGAGCACCAATGTAAATTATCAATCCTCAGTAAAGTGGAACGCGTGAAATAATGCTCCGTGTCCTCTAACTATAAATTGGTTCCAGCTTCTTTATTCCCCACAATTACACCACAATGCCCAGCACGCTTAGTTTTCTCAATGATCGTAACATGTGTTGGCCAGTTATTTGGGAGTTTGGCACTCTCACTTGAGCACGGAAATTAAAATTTGTTCCAAACACGAAGTGCGAAAAAATACTATGACTTTTTCCAAGAAATCAGTCCGAACATTCGAATTTGTAAAATCGTGCTAGTGTTTAGTGAATTACGTCCAGGTTTTAAAACAAATTTCCCTGATCAGTGCAAATGCAAAAAATATGACATCCACCAATTAAGGATTGGTGTAATCTATTGCTTATAATAAGTTCTCATATATAAACAGGGCATGGAACATACATTTTTTCTTAAGGAAATGCAGTTTTATATTTATTTATTTTTTAAATTCACAATATCGTTATTAATTTTCTTCACACAATTTGCTTGTAATCTCATGGGTTTGAGTTAACCAATGCCTAGCAATCTAAAAATTCAGTTCAATATAGATTTGCCTTGCTTTTGCAAAGTAAATCCGTTTTCCTCAATGAACTAGAGATTTTCCCTGACAATTCCAGGCTTTTTAGGTCTGGGGAAACCCTGCTGCCACCATCCCCACCTTTGCATACATGATGTTGTACCTGCATAATTTGTTTGAACACTTGAAACTCAATACGATCTATGTGCCAAATGTATGTTTGTGAATGAACAAAATGCTTTCCCCATACTATTTCTTGGTTATATGCTATGGCTCAGTTCTAATCTTTAGTTGAACAGGCTCCAGTTGCATTTCTCACCCCCTCAAAAGCTGCATGATTATTTGGAGTGACAATGAACAATTTTCCAATCGGCTCAGCAATGCGTGGACACAGATTGTCGAAACCGGATTGGACGCGCTTGAGAAGTTGGAAATAGTTCTCACAACATTTATATCGGTCGCATATTTAAGAATTTAATGCAGGAGCGAATGACCTCAGTGTTAATAATCCATGGCCCGTAATTAATTCTTCTAGTTGTTCTCGGCCACGTCTAATATTTAACTTGATTTACTTGCACATATTTTACCCTCTCCTAGCGTTTCGGGATGCAAATGCAGCTACAGGTGTGAATGTCACTTTTCCTGGGACTAATAATTTTTTTCCAATACCCCGTTGCCTGTCGTTATATCTATTGGACTTTTATTGATTAATTGCAACCAGGAAATGTTTTTCAACATGCCCATATCGCTTCCTCTCTTAATTGGACAATAGGCGCCTAAAACAATAATTTTAGAAACAAATCCAGCCTATTGTTTATTGGACGTGTAGTTCATTCAAATGCTAAATTTTTACACGGTTGGGCCGTTTTTGGGTTGGTTTATTTCCCTTCATTTTTCCCCGAGGGACGCTAGATTAAAATGTGTCCACTTTTTGTTTTTCCGTTTACATAAAAGCTGAATGCAGAATTGCAGGAAATCCAATATATCGCTAGCTCGATTGTCTCCCAGAAATGGAAATTCAGCTGAAGCTGCAACCATCAATAGCTTGATTTCATTCTCCTATCCGTTACTCATTTATCTAGAATCAGTCATGGGTGATGGAATGGGATTGTATGGCTATATTATAGTAGTAGCTCATTGTACCAAGCAGGCTGGTCATTTGGTCAAGCTCGCTATCGGGAGTCCTGGGTTCGCTTCCCAGGTATTGTGGTTTTCGTGATTTTCCACAATCCTACAAGGACTAATTGTAGGTAGAGCCCCCTCTCATACATCGGCCACGACTGTCCTTCCCCTTGCTAATATTATGATATACCCACAGTAGATACTCATACTTGTTTGCCTTATTTAGTAGCTCATTTTCATGCTTATCATTCGGAAAGTTTCTTCGCAAAAGTCAGCGAATTTTTGAAAATGGCAAGGAATTATTGTCAGGGAATGGATGGCATACAATAGCTTAGACAAATACGTAATGTATGATGACAGTTCGATTCAGGGAAGGTTCCCCACTTGGAAAAGCCAGGGAAATTAAACATTTTATATTATACTAGTAAGTGAACGTTGTCTAATTTGCATATTTGCAGGTTATCTCATTGGCATTTTTGGTGTCATGGCCATTAGTGGAATGTTGTTAGTAAAACATCCAATGACCTTCGGAAAGTTCTAGCATTGGCCCAAACATTCTTGGGTGAACTTGAAGAGTTTGGGCACCGGTAGTGAAGGCATCTGCCTCCCTGCTCTGGGTCAGCAGGACTTAAAAATATTCTGGACTAGACTATGCAAATGGAGTGGCACTTTTTTTGCCCCGTGCATTGGTGGATCAGTGAAGGAGTGCGACCCATAGATTCTTCAACGTTTTCTGTGGAAAAGCTTGTGAGATCCGTGGAATGTGAAGACTGGCGAAAGTTGTGAGTTGTGCGGAACAAAAGAATTTGGTAAATTTTACACTTTGCTTTTATCTACTATTTTATGGACTGATTTATGCCCGAATGTTTGAATTCGCGTAGCTAACATTAATCCAATTTGCTCGGCAATTACCACCATATTTGAGTGGGTGACTGATAATAAGCTTAACTAAATCATTCCTTGCATTGGTATGTCAAGTGGTCATTGATTGAAAGTAAACACTCGATTGAGTTTGGGTGGGAACACTATGAAACTGCTGCAGAATGCACGAATCGAAAAACGTCCTGTTCAATTAATCTACCATACAGTCAGTATGCCATGTACATGTATTATCTTGTGAGGAGATATGCTAACATTGAAAGTTGTTAGTTATGGCAAAAACTGATTTACTTTCCGTCCCGAATATTTGATATGCTGATGGACTATCGATTTTGATCTGTTACATCCTGAATATGCCAGCCGGCCGCTAATTTATTCGATCTCCAGAGCTGTAATTAAAATCCCCATTCTCATAACTGACAACCCCTTCCAATTAAGCTAAAGTAACCTGCCGAATACAATTTGTAATGGCCTGGCATTAGCATAGGGGGCCTGTGAGATAATCAGATGCTCCTGATTGGAGCTCGTCCGTCATAATGGATTCTTGGAAATTAATTGGTGGAGGTACGTGCGTCCAAATGCATGCCAGCATTCTCATAGACATTGTTACAATTCCCACGTCTTTTCTGGTACTTGTTACCTGTCCACCAGCTACCTTTTCCCCCTTATTCCCTCCCTGTGGACATTCTTAAGAGCTTTTTTATTTTTGGCGCGTGGATTTATTCACGACACTGGTTTTTATCTGGGGGTTTGTTTCCAGCGATAGTGGACCAGGGAAAAGTAGGATAGATGACCGTTAGAGAGGTAAATGCGGTGAGAATGGTATGTCCTAATGTGTCGCACGCGCAAAGTGATACCGACCCTCCTCCTCCAGGGGCATTGCCTCGAAGAGCATGGCGTCTGGGAGCCAACTTAGATAAATACAAAATGTGGTGATGCAATGGTTTTGCCAATTATGCAGAGTAGTATCTTTTATAACGACGATTTTAATACTATGTATCAAATGTTATCGCTGTGTTTGCGCATTTACAAAATGAAATGCAACTAAGTGGGCATTTGCCTCTGGCTGTCTGATTATGACATGGCGATTACTAGTTTTTGAAAAACATCCTCCTGAGTTTTTGAGGTTTTCCATGGTCAAGTTCTCAGTTTTTCAGGTGCTAGGGTAATCTATTCATGGAACTTCTAGTCAAAGATGGGGAAATGGGGGAAAAGTGTTAACTTGGAAATACATGAGTTAGTGTCTGCCAAACTTTTCTCTTCATCACCCATGCAAAACCTCTTATCAGAAAGTCTTTTTTACGCGATGCTGGTAAATATTCATTACATTATCAACAAAAATGATTGAATCTAATAAGAATATTTAATAACAAATAGTAATGAAACTGGCTGTTTTAGAGTACCTGAGCACACTGATCACTTTCTTCAAAATAGTTGTACGCTTTTATGGACAATTCTAATAAGTGTTCAGTTGTGTGTCAATCCCAAAGAAAAAACACCCAATGTTTGGTAATTTATGCTACTTGCCAAGCAATGAAACATCTTATGAGTTCGTTTTTGGACTTGATGGAATTCGTTAGGCCAACATTTTTTTGTGCTAATTTGTAAGAATTCAGATGAACAAGCACAAAATAAAATGTCGATACTGAAAATCTGGCTCTGTCGATATGGGGCAAGGTAAATTGTTCTAAACTGACTTTACCGCACACAATAATTGATGTATCGACATTAGTGTATGTTCGTTCATCTGTGGGCATCGTGCTAAAATGATATTTTTATTTACCTTCATAAACTTCGGATTTCGTCTCGCAGTTGCTCACTGTGTAGAACATGATATCTGGGTTGTTGCAATCTGAAGACAGCTTAGCACAAAGCCCGGTTGCATCCGGAATGTAACCAGTGTAGTCTCCCGAAACGGGGCAGCTATTCCGTCTTGTTGATTTTACCACTGTAATTTGAAGGAATTATGAACAGGGGATTAGGCCTCAGGGTTGCATCTCCGAAGAGACATGCACCAAAACTCAAACATCATGTTCGTAATAATAGAAGTTCTTCCAGTCTGATAAATTTGCTTAATTTCAGTTTCCAGAGAAAAACTGTTAACACTCAACAATGCCTTTGTAGTTTACCTTTTTTCTGAAAGTGCGCTAGGCGTGAGTTAACAAATTTCTCGTTGAAAATTGCTTAATGGGTGCCGGGCCCTTTTATATGCACAAAAACCTTTGTAAATAGAATTAAATTAAGGCTTTTTCTCTACTTACTTCCTTGAGTGATCCAGGTGCGAGCCGCGAATTGTTGTTCGCTGCACAGACTTTCATTGTAGTGCAAGGAAGGATACTGACCTGTATAAAAAGTTTATGCTACTGAGATTTATTGTGAATTTTTATGATTTCAAAAACGCATTTCCAAAGTAATTATCTTCGTGATACGATGAATGGCGAGGGTGGGGTCAAAGCGTGAGGGTGACGTGTCGGAGACGCCTCAAGAATGAATTTCACATATAGAACTAGTTTGTAAAGGGTTTTTTGTTCGAGTAAACGAATTTTTGGCTCGTTTCCACTCAGTTGAAATAAGATGAACGAGCATTCGTTGAAATTTGAGTTTTGTAAAAATCAATTTTACAGAAACGAATCGCTAAAATGATTCAGAAGACTTATCTGACTTCATAAACCTAAATGACTATAGTGGGACTTTAAAGAATTTCTGACTTAAGTCTTTGAAAATACTTTCTCAATTTCCTCAAGTTTTCGTAAAATGCGATACCCCCCGCCCCCCATGACAGCATTTGTCATACAGAGTTGTCATCCCCACGACAATTGAAGACTTGAAATTCATAACGATCGGAGTTGCAAAAACAATAATTTTTTTGATATTGTTAGGTTTGGTTCATTTTGAACTTCAATTTGTTCTTTGCTCTGAATGGTTAGCGCAGTGTTAACCACGAATCTGTTCTGGGGAGGGGGTGGGGGAATTGAAAGCACAAGTCTATTCTATATTTGTTCCTTATTCTTATGTTATATTTTATTATTCTGTATGTTGTTATTTTTTTCTTTTTTCCATTTAAATCTGATTTTGAATTCGTTGTTCAAATTGATGTCTTTGGAGCCTTCAGCTCTCTGGGGGGGGGAGGGGAATGAATACAACACCTAGATCCCCCACATAGTTACGTCTCGAAATATATCAGCGGAATTTTTAGGATCTCGTGTAATTTCGTGATATTTGCCAACCAGCTTGCAATCACCGGTGCATGGGGTCATGGACAGGATATAAAAAGTGGAAAGGATATGAGTGTTTAGGGGGTGGGTGGAGTGAAAGGGACAGGACCTTAACGCTTGGCTCGCCATGGCGATATTTGGAGAAAAAGCGCAATTTGGGGCGTTCCTAGCCGATCATTGCCAACAGGATGATGGCTTTGGCAATTATTTACGCCAAAACCTCTTTTTCCGAAAGTTGTTTTTTTATTTCGTTATTCTCAGAGATCCTTTTCTCACTTCGTACCGAATTGGCCAACTTTTGCCGTCTGGAGCAAGCCGAGCGAAACACCTCGAAGGCTGCCTCTGGAAAATGGATGCCATCAGGCGTGATGGCGCTTCTTGTTTTACCCACCACATACATGGCGTGCTTCACTGCTACCTGAATCATACTAGTTTTTGCCAAGTTTTTCGGAGGAATGTCCGACTCGCCCCCTCACACAATGACAACTTCATTCTTTCACCTCTGAGCACTTTTCGACAAAATCACTAGTTTTTTTCCAACTTACCCATTTGGAACTCCATCACCAATTTGCCCCTGCTTTGCATTGCCAAGCAATTGTAGGTCTCGTCACCGCTGTAAAGGAACAAAAAAACTGATTGAGAATCGTCCCCGGACCTCCCCAGGAGCCCAAAACGGTTCCACTTTATTAGTTCGATAGTTTTTGCTGCCAAATATTTCTGTTTTACAGTGACTTCCCTGCCCTGGCACAGTAGTTGGTGTCACATAATTCAAGGCGTTTGAGCCAATCCGGGCTTTCTTCCACCAGTCTTAAATCAGAGCTGGGAATTTGGGGGTTGACAGAATGACATTCTGGAAGTCCTTTCGGCATGCCAATCTAACGACTTCCAATTTGAAATACTGTTTTACCCCACAATTGGGGGCCTCTGGTCGTACTCTTCCTCACCCTCCTTGGCTTTTTGCATATGCATGCGTGTACACAGGCAAACCCAGTCGAAATGGATTTTTGCAATAAATTAAGCCGACTGGGATAGGCTTGAACAAATAACATTGAATTACAAATCGTGCGCAACGTTGCGAGCTAGCTCTCGTCGGTATGTGCCTACAGATATCCCAGAATGAGCGATAAAAGATAAAGAAAAATTTCCAACCATGGACATACATCAGCGATCATCGATGCTGTAGTCCAATTCTTGGTAGTCAAGCAATTTTTGTCTTGTACATTCGGAAATGGAGGACGTTCACACATGTCATCACATTTGTGTGTGGTTTTCAGATGCCCCATGTCAGCATCCGTTATAATTGTCAGACCCCACTCCGAAGTGATGACTCTTGAATTTTTTTATCGAAATTTGACGAAGGTACAGCGTGTCTGGTCAATTTCCCTGACTTTTCTAGGTTTTCCATACACTTCTTGCAAAATTCTCAGACGATTTAAGGCATTTTTACTGGCAAACACATTTTCTTATCAGAAATGCTATTTTTTCCAACATTTTTTTTTTTGAATTGACTGTGTGAGAGTGTGATTTGAGGAAGGTTTTTTTTTGAATTGACTGTGTGGGTGTGTGATTTGAGGAAGGTAAGAGTCCCTCACCTCGTCGTTGAGGCACTCCCACAACTGCATATCCACATTGACCAAATCAAAAATGACTTATTCACATGAAGACATTAAAAGATAAACGCCATAGGCGAAATTTGTTGACAAATTGTATATTTTAATAAAATGTTTAAATCCCCCTCAAGATGATGACTTAATACTTCAGCGTCCCAAAACACCTTGCAATTTTTGGCTAAAAAGATCCCCTTTTTCTGAGTTAAAATTCGTATTTTCGATCGGTTGACTTACCACTGCGTTCGGACATAGACGAGAAAACGCCCCTGTTGGTGGTTCTCTCCTGGATTGAGACATTTCATGGTGTACGTCTGAAAGTTATGAGGATCGGTGTAGGTAAGAGTGTCGCCGTTGACCATCAGCTGCTGCCAACCTCCTTGGACCCAATCGGGGAATTTGCAATTGCTTTTTTGCGCTCTCACAGGCAGACTGGGAGGAATGGCTGTTAAAGAAAAACAGGAGCGTTAATGAGGAGGACGTTCTCGTTGTTGTTATTATTATTGTTGTTGTTGTTGTTTATCGTGTTGTTCTTATTGCCTGCCGCACTTTAGGGCAGTGCTACTTCTTTGTCGCTGCATTCCATTGATTTTTCTCACTGATACCGTCTGCCATCTTCTTCCCATCAAGGAAGGCACTTATCTGTACTGGGTGTTCATAAAGCCCTATCCTCATTACTAATTTTTATTTTTTATTTTTTTATTTTATTTTATTTAAAAATTTTATTTTTTTAAGTTCTCGAGTTTTTTTAAAATAATGTTATAATCGTCCTCATTTCAATCATTGGATAGTAACGTGTATTGTACTGTTGACATCCAGTCGGAGGTTAACGAGCTCTTGATCAGTTTGATAGTCGAAGATTTAACCAACTGATATGTTGAATTGACATTTAATTCTTAGATGAAGATTTTTCGCATCCAAATACAATAAGTCATTTCAAAGTTTTTCCCTATTTGAATTTCGCACTTAAAAATCTTGATGCTTATCGACAGTTTAAAAGTTCAGTTATCCTTGGCCATTTTTCTCTCGTGCCTTTTTATTCCTCCTATTAAACTTAGTCCCCCATGCGCCTTTTCCCATTCTGTGTAAATTTCATTTTCATTTGTCTCAGGGAGGCAAACGCCATCGGGGGATGAGACCGTTCCCTCTCCATTAATTTTTTATTATCGAGTGAATTTAAAACAGACAGGTGTCTCGTTTTTTATGGGCTTCCTTACATATATTTATGTACTTACGATTGTTAATGGAATAGATATTTTAGTCATGAATTTTTTACATGCTTTTCGCATTGCGTGTGTGCCATCTTGACCGAGGTTTTGGCGAGAGTCAGGCGTGGTTCAATATTTCATTTTTCCTGCCATTTTCGACGTTTTTTATTGCTGGGTTCATTAAGGGGTCATCCAATTAAATTTGTGCAATCACGTGTAATTGGGTTTTTGCGGAAAAATCGCTCGCTTGAAAAATGGCCCCATCCTGTTTTTGTTTTCATTAGCGATTGTCATTGTTGTAATCACTTTCCTGTTGAGGTTTTCCTTCAATTGGGGTAGGGAAACATTTGACATTTGGATGTGACGTGTTATGGCAAGTTATTATGTTAACCAAAGTGACGACTTAATCCTCGAGTTGGTTATACACTTTTCCTTACCACTCCTAGCTGTTATTGATAGAATACAGGTATCGTGGACACTTGTTCCATTATCTCTGGTTAATAATAAATATCAACTTGTAAAAGCGGAACAAATCATTCTAATCGAACCATGTTATTGGGTCGATTATTGGGCCATTGTTATGTGTTAATAATAAATATTAGCTCGTAATAACGGAACAAGTATTTCTAATCGAACCATGATGTTTTATCAGTCACAATGTTTTTAGATATTTCCGATTAGCCTCATTTGCTGCTATATTATCTTGCAGTAGGCTATACATTTTCTCGCATATCAAACTGCCCTTCATAGCACTGACAGGAAAGTCCTACAGGTTACAGCTTGCAGAATTATTACTTTATAAACAACTGCACACACATACATATGCATATGTGCAGACAAATTTTTATGAAACTACTGTCAGAGCTGGTTCATTTAAATAAAGAAATCCTGATTTCTAGTTTTCCAAAACAAAGATGTCTTGTTAAAAGCACTTTGGAATGCTAAACCATGGTGGGTGTAATAATTCTAAGATGCCCCGAAGAACAGCATTTTTTCAACCCTGCTCCAGAAACCTACCTGGGGTCAGCACCAAGGTCTCATAACCTGAAGTTGAGTTGCTGAGTTGATAGGCGCAAGTGGAGTCTGGAGACATGGCCAGTGTGATTTGTCCACTCCTTGGATCTTCCTTGTACATCTGCGTGTTTTAAAAGAGAATTGTTTTGCATTTTTCTATCGATCCATTTGCAATTTAATAGCAGCGTTCGGTTCGAGGTTCTCAGATTAGTTACTGGTTATTTAAATTCAGGTGGATTAGGAATTTACTTACAGCGCAGCGATATCGCGGCCCTGAAGAGTTCACGGACGATGGGTCGAGCAATGATAAGTAGCGTTCACCACCTGGGCCCTCCCAATCACCCAGACACTGGAAACTAATTTCTGCAACACAGAAATCAGTCGTTTAAAATCCCATAATTTTTATATGAATGAAGGGCCTTGCTCCTTCGTCTGGCTTGGCTGGTTCAAGAAGTTCAATTGCGATACTAGACTATTTTGGGCGTTTGCGTAAAATTATAGATTTCATCAAATCACTGAAAGCATGACCTCAGAGAATATTGATTTAATATTTTTTGCTGTCTTCGACGTTGGAACTAGTAGTCCAGCTAGACCATCTATTGAGTAATCTGTCCCTTTCTACTATTTCATAGAATATCAAAAAGGCATGGCGTGCAAATCATATGGTACTCATCGACCAATGCTAGATTGCGTGACCATGGTAGTCTGCTATTAAAATGTGGTTTTGTCACCAGGAAATCGCATTGACCATTGTTCATTTCGGACAAACTCCGCCATTAGTGTGTTGAAAGAATTGAGTGTATAAAATTGGTGGAAGTTCGTTTTAGGTTGTGACGGTAGCGGTTGATATGATAAATGGCGGTGCTTATTCGTGACGATTCTTGTCTAGTCCTCATGACTTTTGATTATAAAATGCTTAAAAAACGTTTCAAGCTTTTCTGCTTTCATTCTGCACACAAATGCTTGCAATCATATTTCTACAAATGGTTTCATGCAGTCCGGTTTGCAGAGTTTCAGTATGCAAACATATCTGCCGAAATTGTTCTGACATCATTGTGTGCAGAATACTGCAAAATTCTACATGAAAATCTCTGCAAAGATGCATATCATCCACGTTCATCTTTGTATGGGTTCCTGCGCATTTTGCAGCATTTATAATGTGGGTTAGTGCAAGTTAAGTGGACGCCACACAAATGTTCATAAGACAACATTTGCAGAATTGATTGAGCTAGTTTTTTTCTAACATCTACTGCTTCCCTATCTTTGCTAATTGATTCATGGGCATTTATTCAAAAATTCTTCATGTCTAGAATATTGATAGCGCTTCAATTGAACTTCTTAATTTAGCCATTAAGACTTGGGCCATTTCTTGTACCTCTGTCACCGAAGGTGCATTGGCGAAACTTGGCGGTCAAACTGAATCCGTACGGACAGTTGCTAATTTCTGAAACGGGTTCGGTGCAAGTGTGTTCGCCACTGCTCTGGGCGTACGTGAATTTGAAACGACCGTTAATGGGGCACAAAACTTGTTGCAGCATCGAATCCGCTCCAGGTTTTTCTGTTTGGATGGCAAAAAAAGCACTTTAATTTTTTTGCGACTTAATTAATGGATTTTCTGTCTCATCCCAAACAACTTTTTTGAATTCACATTTTTCAAATTAGTAATTAGCGCAAATTACGTCGATGACTCACTGTATAAGATGATTTCTTTGGAGAGCTGTTTATGAGTGCTTTCTTTCGTGGGGCACGTCGCTAACGCTGCATCTTCATTAGTGTAACATTTGTCTAAACCTATTGTTTGTAATCGGCGGACCACCGCCAATGAAGAAGTAATAACAGAAAATTACAAATTTTGTGACGGTTCTTGAAAATCTTTTTTTTTTTTGGCAGTTTAAGGTGTCTTTCATAAGATGTCGTTATACACTCGTTTGAAAATGACATTCTTTTATGATAAATTCAAAATGCTTCGAAATATTGACGAAAACTCGTTCACTAATGGATTGGCAGTTTTGCTCTGAGCTTGTACAGGATGAGGCAGCAACATTTTAGACTGTTTAGAAGGTGACCAGCCAAAACACACCTACATTGTATACATGTACATACAGTATGTATGTAGAAGGGTTCATAGCATTTGTTTCGTTTCACTGTATGAAGTTAATCGCCTTATTGTTTCTACCTCATCCAATAACGATGCTGCGATCCTTGAACATTTCGTTTTGACTATGACAAGGACGTCTTATATGAAAGACCCTTTAGGTGCGATGCAACAGGCATTGCCTACCTTCTGTATGAATCTGCAAGACATTCACGGAGTGTAGGTGGAGACTGAAACAACGGAAGCAATCCATGGTCCTCGTTCTGAGAAATGCAATTGTTGTTCAGTAATTAATGTTTCGCCAATTAAGGGCTTTGCGTACTCGAATCCGTGGTCAGGGAAGCGAGAATTCGTTAGCGTGATAATGAGAATTTTTCAATCGAATTTGAAAAAAATCCCAAATATTTACAATGTATTGTTATCCTGCCATAAAGTCGTAAAAATAATGAGGCCTTTACCTGTCTCGTAGAAGGACGTTGTTTCCCAATCTCTTGTGGCACACTCCCCACACTGGGATGGCGTCCACCATGATGTTCACTTCGGAATAATGTTGGCTGGGTTGACCACCGGCCACTGGGTACTGACCCACGTATGACCCTTGATACTCTTGAGGAAAGAAGCAGCCCAGAGATCCTAGAAAGAATTCAGAAATTGCATTTTATTAATGCACTAGTAAAAATGACTGGATTTTTGGTGTACAATTCAAGAAATTGTGCACGTTTTCCAATAAATAAAATACAATAACAGTAGTTTGATACATTATTCAAGCACTCTACTTATCAAATACTGGGATTTGTTTACTTTATAAGGCCCTTCTTTCTTCATCAGGCTCTTGCTTAGGCTCTGCATGGACCAGCAAGGTGTTCTCATGAAAACTTTTTCAGAAATTACCACAATTGCAGCGTGAGAAACTACTGCATGTACAGTATGTGTTGCTTAGTTCAAGCATGTCCAGCGAAGCATTGCTTCATATCAACTATCAATAAACAAGCATCTTCTAAATTTACACGGCTGTAACTAAGATTGTTACTCAAACACCCCTACTGTTACATTTTGCCTCTCATAATCTTTATCACGTGAGCGTTCATGCGGCAATGTTAAGACCGCATGTTGGTGTACATGGGTTGATTTTTTATTCAAATTATTGAAACCATGTTCACGTTGGGCATGCTCGCACCTATCTCCGCAACATGGTGGTTGATTTTTATCTGAAATGTAATTCTTTTGTTGTGTTTTCGTCAGTCCGGTGGTATTCGAAACTCGAATGCTAGGTCGGATTAAATTTATTCAACTCTTTGGGATCCAAGGATGCACCGGCTGGGACTATAGAGGCCCGATTTTGGAGGAGCGATGACCGAGTGCTGAACATGAGGAATGTATGGGATTAACATAACGTCCAACCCTTATTACAATTTTTTTTAAATTGTTCGAGTTGCAAGGACCAAATTTTGTAAAAAGGTAGAAGTAAAGTTTTAATTTCATGTGCTTGGTAAACTTGGTTAACTCATGTGCCTTAGAACTTCAAGATGGTCACCACAATCATGACAGCAAAATCTTAAATCAGATTCGGCAGCTGGCATGCATGCAAGTTAAGAACCATTCCAAGCTTGTTTGTCATGGGTATTTAAAACATCAAACATCTGCACGGAGTCATTGGGTCACCGAGCAGGTCATCTGATTCCAGATTGCAATATTACGTTTAGCATTTACATATTTCTGAATGTCATACGCTTGATGTATGGTCGGCCCCTTCGGCGAAACCATGCCCATTGGCACGAATGGGCATTTGCATAGCACGAGCTGCAGTTCATTGAAGAAGTTGAGCTTTTGTGTATTTCCCCAACAATCTGAATGAGATTATGATTTGCAAATGCACCCCTCGGTCCTCCATCCCCCATTGCCGTTCATTCATACCATCACCCATGCCCTGAAGACAACTTTTGAGATTGGGAGATGGCAGGTGGGTCTGGAGGGCTTCATTCATCCATTTATCGGCCAAGACCTTTGGCAACTCTTTCCAGAAGGCATACGAATTTCGGCTTTTAGGGGTTCCACTCGGGGAAAAAACCCTCCCTGATGTGCCCTTTTCACAAACCCATGGATTTCGGTAGCACCTGGCTAGCGTGTCCCCCAGCCTTCGTTTCCAATTTCTTGGCCATGGGGGTGACTTCCCTTTAGGAAGTCGGTTAGGGTTGGGCAAGGTGGCCCCTGGTTAGGGTGTCTGGCGGTCTATTGTGGTCATGATATGGCCAGGGGTGGTTGTTGTGGGCAAACTAGGAAAAATTCACTTTTTTATCGTTTCGTGGTCCGGATATACCGTTGTTGCGTGAGGAAAAACTTAAATGGCGGCCATATATTAGTTTCCTGGAGTTCTTAAATCTCCAAGAAATTTATTAATTCCGTCCGCCAGGTAAGAACAAAGCGAACAGTCATAAAAGCAAGGTGCCGGACGGAAGTCGGTCAACCTGATAACGATGGTTCCCAGGGCCTGAGGAGATCAACAGCCAGATTGACCCCACGGGACAGTGTCTGAGTCTTGTGCTGCAGTTCAAAGGTCGCTATTTGTCGTTTTCTGACAGAAACACGTGGCTCTTCCGAGGGCCAGACACCAAAGCGTAACTTTTGTTCTGAATATTATTTTTACGAGCAAGGACAAAATTTCAATGTAAGTGATGTGCATGTATAACGATATTTGTAGGGTTGGATATCATTATCACATTGTAAGATTTCCGAAGAATAATAGGTAGGGGATGATTTTAAACAGTGAGGCATGGTGTCTGGATTTGTTGTGTTCAGTTCGATAATATTTCAATGACTTGTCCATGACTTTAAAATGTGCTAATGCATAATGGAAGGCATTCAGGTAGCACCAAAGAACAGGGAATTTGTAAGCAATAATCAGTCACATATGCATGGAAACTCATTTGAGAAGACTATTGTTCTCTGTCTGAAAATGTCTATCTTCATGACTTTTCTATGATGACCTCCATCAAGGCTCCATGACCTGAATTTCATTTACTATTTCATGCCTTTCATCGAAAAGGAAGGATGTGTAATGCGAGAAGAATGTTTCTGTATGGTGAGCAAGTACTGGGTAGTTCCATGTGTGTAGGGTGCAAAAACTTCACTTTTTGATAGAAGTCGTTTATGTTCAATCCCTAATAGACAAGGTATACGTTCCTCACTCCATGGCCCAAAAGAGAATGCTCTCTTTGCATGGATGCTGTCGAGCGTGTAAGTGCTTTAGATAGGAAAATCTTGATTAGCTCTTAAGTTTTATTAGCTCGAACGTGTAGCTTCCACTCTTGAGATTTTCAAGCTCATAACTAATGATGCGCAACCTTCTAAGGGCGGTCGCAATTAATTCTGCGTTTTCACGTGCTTGCTCACATTGTACTACAAATTAAACCCGTTGTATACACTTGTTTGCACAGCTTATTAAGCCCACCTTTTTTATTCAGGGAATGTCGCGTCTAATTTTTCATTTTTTTGCTGGTTGTTTTGCCGCGGCAAATAATACGAAACTGCCCATTTTTTCTGGCGTTCATAATGGGAGGTAGTAGGACTACCAAAATTTTGAAATTTGGTAAGATTGTGCACGAATGTATTCCATGGTCTAATCAAAGGATGTGTGTGGGCGGGAAAGGAGGCACATACAGAGTACTGCGTGAAGCATCACGCAACCCTTCTTCTGTACCATGGACTGTAAATTGGGTTATTGTTGCGTGGATTAAAGGTCCACCCACTTCCGGATCTCTTTTATATTTAACTTCGAGGCATGAATGAAGAGCGATTCAGACCCGATGATTTCGTTAAACAGAAGGCAGGATATGGGCCAAAACAGTAAATATGACACATCTGAAGATTTCTTGCCTTACATTATTAGATGGTTCAAGACCCTTCCTGACATACGCTGCAAGCTTCTGATAATTAGCAAGGGGTGAAACGAGGTGTAACGATCACTGTACTGCCATACTTAAGACTGCAATTTTTTATTGAGACTCGTATTCTTAAAACACTGTCAGTAGCTCATACCTCCAAAACCTGGATGCATTTTTCCAAATTGGGTAAAAGTTGATAATGACACTGACACACCTTTGAATACCGATGCTTTCTGTGTAGATTGGTGAGGAAAACTTACAGATTTTACCTGCATGCATTGAGTAAAAATTACTTTCTCATAAGTGATTTTTGGGTAATAAAGGAAAAACGTTCGGTGCTTATATTATGATCATAGCTAAGGGGGTCGGGGGTCAACAGTTTCACAGTTCTCATAAACAGGCCAGGGTTCAATGTACGTGAGCTTATTTTACTATGAGCCAATTGGTCACGTCATTCATTCAATTAAGGTCCTTGATTATCCATTCGAGCAAGGTGTTTAATTGCAGCAAATGGAAAATTAGATTGGATAATTTGCCCTTACGTAGTATCCTGTAATTTATTTTAATATGTACTGTACTTCACAGCTCAGCCGATAGGCTATAATGGTGTCTGGCCAAATCGTTGATCAAAGGTTTCTGGATGTAACACATTTTCACATCAGAAAGGACCGAAGGTTATGAGTTATATTCTTGTCGCCTACATGTATCCATTAATTTATATAGGCACTAACCCTGATGACAGTTTTTACCAATCAAAATTGTCGTGACACAAAAAATTTCCAGATATGATACGAATTAATTTGTTCGGAGCTTTTGTGCAAACACAATGGTTTTGAGGGTTTGGTACTCTGCAGCAGTCATGGTCCATAAAGGGCTTCCATAAGCCGCTCGGATTTCTGGCAGTGCTCAGCGTTGCTTGAAGCATGTCCAATGAGGTCAGATTTCGTGACCAAATGTGCAGCGATTTTCCATCATTACACACTCGAACATGGTGAATCGAGCACCATGGACGGTACGCCTAAAGGGGATCTGCTTCAATTTACGGACGAGATCATGTGAATGAGAGAAAGTGAAAAGATGGGGGGCGGGTGGGCTGAAGAGGGCACGCTGTAATAAAAAAAAACGAGTAATAATACCGTAATGCGATTTAAACGACTCTTTTAAGACGGGCCGCCTTGGCGGACATGGTGTTCATGGTCCTTCATGCATGCAGCGCCATGGTCATTGGGCGGCCATTTGGGAGGAAAATTACACGGGGAGGGCATTTTCGGCTGTGTGAAATAAGCGATGCCAATCGAAGATGACACGGCGAATCTAAAGTGAGCAAAAAACTGGATTTCGGATGCATGTGTTTGGCCATCATCCTTCTGGCTGCTCTTTGTTGCGTCCTCCATGGCAGTGATGGCGTCATGGCCGCCATGCAGCAGAATTTGCAAAACTGGGTTTTTCGTTCCGTTCGCGAGCAACTGGGACAAGGACGGTTTTGGATTTCGACGAATGACACTTGGTACTGGTGAATGGCTCAAGAGGACTGTTTTTGGCCCCGACATGACTGTCGTCTCTGCACTCGCTCAGCATGGGCATGGTGGGAGACATCCGAGCACAAAAACTCAATTGTGGTGTCTTTTCAAATCGTGAATAATATGAGGGGATAATGAGCTTCTCATTCGAGAGCCATTTTCTTCTAACCCGGAGGTCTGATCCCACGCTGACCCCTGTACCAACCAGATTTAAGTGCCATTGTGGCGGGGGCGCGTGCATTTGGAGTATTGTCGATCAGGGTGGCTGATGGGAACTGCAATGTACAATTTGAGTTTTTTATTCACCCTGAAAAATCAACCTGGATTTCGTCAGCTTCGACGTTTTATTTCGTGTTTGTTCAATTAGAATTACGATAGAT
>JAQFYZ010000784.1:0-33086 GCA_034695085.1 Cylindroiulus punctatus
TTTGTAATTAATACAATTTATTTCAGCGTTATTCACAAATAACAGTCATTGCCAATACTTTTTGGTGCCACTGTACAGTATGCGAAGTGGACTTCTCCTAACGGCTCTTAGGCTAGGTTGCGTAGGAACAATAACACACAGAATCAAAGAAAATCTTTTAAAAAAAGATTATAGTGCGACAGCTAGAACAGGTATTCGACCTATCTTCCATTTATCAGTAACTACCAAACATTCTCATACGTTCTAACCAAATTAAAAAATTCGACTGGTTTATACCACAATCAGCTCAATTTAAGGATAGGGAAAGCTTGCATGCAAACAGCTCGCAATCATTCCTGCTGAAGTAGTAATGTGATCCAATGACATTTCTCAGTCAACACCAGTCGCCATTTTGCCAGAAGATGAATTCATCTCGCCTCCATTTTTATGAATTTTTTTTTTGCTAAACAACGTTCCTGGGCTACTTTGGATTTGCATAAAAAAACCAGGTCATTCGTGATACGATTCAACAACTAAACACTACCGAAAATGTGACCTTAACATCTCCATTAGGTGACCCTTGTCCCACATTTGAGAAAAATCGCTGTAAACGAGTAGATTAGACTCACGAACCCGTGCGCCTACACAATGAGAAGATGAGCAAGTTGAACGTTACCCGTTATCACGGCGAAAACACCGATGAAAGCGTCTGATAGGTCGGATGTTGCACACAGGGTGATATTCAAACACAAAAACCAAGCACCGTGGCAGCACGTAATAATGAGATTCATGAAAGAAGAAATGATAGCGTCGCACATCTGTAATTAGTTCTCGTAAACGATGGGCGATGAGGTCACCTTTGGGTGGTGCTCTGCTTTCAGGACTGCATGCGTTCAGCGGAAAAAAATGGCTGCCCCTGAGCAGAAATCACATTTTGAACATTATTTGAGAAGTGGCAAACAAGCATGGGATTGGATGGTATAGTCATCTCGACAAAAGAACGAAAATTTTTACAGCCAATCAGAGAGATTCGGCTTATCGATGTACTGCTTCAGGAGTTTTAGTGGTAAGAGTAAAATGGCTGCCATGCTCGATATTACTGGATGGACGAATCGCATCCTATTGGTCTGAACGGCGCCATTTTTTCGTTCTTTTGCCGGGACGACTATAGTATAACCATCATTTGCGGGACATCTAACTTGCTTCAGAGGTCTGCCATTTTGTTAAAAACGTGATGTATAAAGCATCTTAAATTTTTGCTCAAAACGTTGCGAGACATATCATTGGCCCTGGAGATCAGCTCACATTATATCATTTCAGCTTACATTTCGAGACAATTCTGACTTGCTTTAAATATCTGTAGTTTGGCGATACATTTTATGCCAATTAATGTGCAACTAGAACATCACAAAACTTCCCTACGCGATTCCGAAAGTTGGGTTTCACTCAAATTGGCCAAACAAAAACTGGACTTACACTACCAGTGCAGTAAAACGTCAATTTTTCCAATGTAAAAATGTGTCTGTAATCACTTCCTTCTCCAGTTCATTTGATTTCCTAGCCTTGGGATCGCGTAAGTCTTGTTTCTACCACTTTTTTACAATTTCTTCTTATGCCTAGAAAGAAAGTCCAGCCAACCCCATTTAAATTGACCTGATTTCCCCCGAAAGCTACCTCTTCTATTTTGCTTTTATACCCAGAATGAGACTGGGCATCACAACCATCATTTCACTTCACACAATGTAAACGACGAAGAACACGCTCGGACCCAGAATGAAAGTTAAAGTTTGGAAAGGTCAGTGTCTTTATGTCATGTGTCTTCGCATGAAAGTTCGGGACATTGTAAGTGTTCCAATCAACCCTTTCACACCTTTTCTTTATGGAATAAACTCATTATTATTATTATTTCCCTTCTGTAGAGTAACGAATTACACGCGACAATCACATTGATATCACTTGCAGAACACCAACAAAAAATCAGCACGAAAAGCTACTCGGGGTGGGACGGACACTCATGGCTTCTTCAGGGCTTGTGAGGACGGTGGGAACCCCGCTCGTACGCAACTCTTTGGCTCCACATTTCTCCCAGCCCAACTTCCCACCAAGCGTCCAACTTTCTCCCTCATGACCTTAAACTCAAAATTGGCGTGCATTTCGCCTCCACCCCTGGCTCCATTCACCAATTCCCGTCTCCCCTCTACCTGCCTCCCCTAGCCGGCGGGTCCACCTGGCCTTACCTGGCCTGATCGGCGGTTACCTGCTCAACCCTCCACAGTCCACACTACCTACTGCGCAACAACATCGCATTACTCGACTCGTCCACCCCGTACCACTCAGCCTGCCATCCGGCACCGCATCAGCCCAGCTCGGCTGTACCAGCACAGTCGTTCTCCAGAGGCCATCGAGAGCCAAAAGCGAGGAAGTAGCAGTCCGTCCATCGCTTCAGCACCAGTTAGTGCATCCGTTCCAGGGGCCATGGGCCCTCTGAGCGACACCTGACCAGGACGGTCGTTCCCAGTTCAGTGTCCCCAGTTCAGTGCGCCAGTCCAGTGTCCCATCGCCGGCGACCATGTCGTCCACTCCGATCTGCCGCTGCCGGGTGCTGTACCTGGGCAGCGCCGTGCCGCACATCACCAAGGACGGCCTGCACGGCATCCAGGAGCCGCTTCGTGAGCTGTACCCGGAGGAGGGCGTGCAGGGCGCCAAGGGGATCGACTCCTGGCTGAGCGTGTGGAGCAACGGCCTGCTGCTGGAGAACGTGGACGAGAAGCACGAGCGGGTGACTCGCTTCTTCCCCATCGACAGCCTGCACTACTGCGCCGCCGTGCGCCACGTGCGCATCCCGGATGCCGGCGAGCGTTTCCTGCCGCTGGACTCGCCCTTCGCCCGGCTGCCGTCGGCGCACAACCCGCCGCTCTTCGCCTGCATCCTGCGCCGCGTGGCCGGCATCAAGGTGCTGGAGTGCCACGCGTTCGTCTGCAAGAAGGAGATGGCCGCCAACGCCCTGGTGCGCTGCTGCTTCCACGCCTACGCCGACAACGCCTACGCCAAGCGCCTGGAGACGGCCAGCGTGTACGGCGAGGCGGCGGCGCCCAAGATGCTGGCGGCGCCGCCGGCCCACAACGGCGGCGCGCCCACCGTCAACCCCATCCAGAAGGTGGAGCAGTGGCGCGCCTACGTGCCGGGCGAGGCGGAGCTGGCCGGCGAGCTGGCGTCCATCTACGACGGCGGCGGCGCCGACGAGAACCACAAGGTGTGGCCGGCGGCCGGCGGCGACGACCAGCAGTCCATCTACGCCGACTACGCCAGCACCATCCGCAGCGCCAAGTCGGCCGCCGGCAGCCGCTCCAGCCGCCCGCGCCAGCTGGCGTCGCCGTCCAGCCCGCCGCCGCCGCCGCCGCCCATCACCACCGTGGCCACCATCGAGACGCTGCCCAACGGCCACAAGAAGAAGGAGGCCAAGCCCGCCAAGAACGGCCGCCTTCACAACGGGCACCCCCCGCCGCAGCGCCGCTACCCCGGCTCGGAATTCCAGCCCGTGTGGCCGGCCCGGATGCGCCCCCCGGGGCCGGCCACCCCCCACGGCTACCCCGTGGCCATGCTGCCGCCGCACCTGATGGGGCCTCGCCTGCCGCCCGGGCTCATCCCGGTGCCCCCGCCCCAGCTGCCCAAGGGCGGCAAGGGCCGCAGCTCGGAGGAGCCGACGTACATGCCGTCGGGCCGGGCCCTCAGCCCGGTGTCCTCCTACAGGCCCGGAACCTTCCCCTACGAACAGTACTACCTCAACCAGCAGGGGAACCCCCACAACGGCATGCACGCGGCGCCGCCGTACCACGGCAACACCAACGGCATGCACCCAGCGCCGCACTACGGTAACGGCAACGGTAACGGCATGCACGCAGCGCCTTCGCACTACGGCAACGGTAACGGCATGCACGCAGCGCCGCCACACTACGGCAACGGCAACGGCATGCACGCAGCTCCGGTCTACGGCAACGGCAACGGCAACGGCATGCACGCAGCACCGGTCTACGGCAACGGCACCCACAGCAACGGTTCTTCGGCTTCGCCCCCCTACACCAACGGCACCCCCCCTGGGCAGCAGCAGCAGGGCAACGGCTCGCCCACGCCGCCGGCCCAGACCGGAAAGCCCTCCAAGTACAAGAAGAAGAAGGACAAGGACACCAGCGACTCCGAGTCCAAGTTCAACACGGGGATTTACCGCAAAAAGGGCCACCTGAACGAGCGGGCCTTCAGCTACTCCATCCGGCAGGAGCACCGCTCCCGCTCGCACAGCAGCCTGGCCACGCTGAGCTTCGCCGAGCCCAACGGCGTCGCCAGCAGGAACGGCACCCTCAACGGCCACGCCACCAACGGCCACGCGACGGCCAACGGCAAGTCGCCCGATGGCGCTCGCACGAACGGCAAGGTGAACGGCAACGGCAAGGTGAACGGCAACGGCAAGGCGAACGGCAAGCCGGCCAAGAAGGGTGGCAAGCTGGTGAAAACCATGAACGACCTTAGTCTGTCAGACGGCGAGATTGAAGAGATTGGCCCGGCGGAGATCGTCAACGGCAACGGGCAGCGGAGGAAAGGCATGGCTGGCAATCACCGGTAAAGGTCAGTATTTTTTCATCTTCTCCATTGGGTTTGTATTGGGGGCATTTCCCACTCTGGTGTGCTTGATGAAACCGACAGCAGAACCTCCGCATTGCTGAAAATCTGGAATGGTGCGTGGCTTCTGAGCAGCATGCTCAGTCCCTGCACATCCAAGATGGCGGACATTAAGCAGACAGCTCTGAAGGCTGCCTCGTTCCCTTCTTGATGATCTGTTGACGTTTTGTAATGCACTTTCTGTGCCAACTGCTTCATGGCCAGGGAAATCCATGGCAAATAAAACTGCGTCAAACAGGGGTTTGGAAGAAAGTCTGAAACCATCGATGTTAACGCACTTCCATGTTTCCAATCCAGGGCTGCCAAAAAACCTACATGTACACCTGTATAAGAGCCAATAGGGGTTGTACCCTCGAGGCTTAGGTTGGTATAGTAGAACCACGAAGTAATGGAACTGGGCTGAAAGCGCCGACCAATGGAATCCAATCGCCAGTTTGCGATTGACTAAGTCCAATATTTCACATACAGCGCCACTGGTGAGAGGAAGGAGCTAAACAAACCAAAAAACATTGGAGACGCTTCAGCTCGAGACGTCAGCCATTTTCCTTTCAAAAACTAAAAACCAGGAATCCCTAATCGATAAGCGACACCTCTCTGATTGGCTGTCCTTCAGTTCCATCAGTTCGTATTTCTACTATAGGTACATGTATATTCTAAAACCTAAATTTTAAAATAGTCATAACAGGCCTTCAGGCATTAACGTTCCAGTGCATCAAATCTGCCGCATGCTTTGAAAATAGTTGCAGAATTCCAGTTATTTCTTCAGAACTGTAGAAACATTGTTAAGCAAAAAGACAAAAGCTGCACCTGTCATCCGGAAATCAGAAATTTAAAGTAGGACAGTTTGAAGAAACAATAATGAACCAGCTAGAAAAATAAGGACAAACGAGACGATTTGACAGAAAAATGATGAAAACTGACCATTTCTCGAAGTAGGGCAATTATAAGTAAACACCAGGAAAGTATGGACAATGTACAGACCAATTAGAGCGAGGAATATATTATAAACCAGGGCTTTTTGACAAACAGCTTGAAGGAAAACTGGCAAGATGGATCCAATTGCAGACATCTTTGAAGGAAAAGTCAGAACACTATTGGCAACATAATTTACAGTTGCATCTTAATGCATCTCAAGTAAGACTTCCATTAACAGGTAAATATTGTAATTCAAAAAACGTCTTTCTTGTTCTTTGAAATACAATTTAGCGGTACCCTTCTTGAATAGCTCGAGTAGTGTTACATTTAAACTAGGATGCAAATTTCATTTCATTAGCCTTGGCGCTTATACCAGACAAATAAGTCCCAAGTGGTTTTTTGAGGCGGATGTGTATGAGCAGAATTTTTTAGCATTTTCTACAAAAAGCGAACTTCTGATCGCAGTGTTGATGTTAAATACAATGCAGGCGCAGTACAGGAGCAGGAAATCAAAGTTATCATCGCCCAGATTACATAATGTAAATAAAGGAAGTAAGATGCAATTCTGAATGGGTTTTCAAGAGGAAATAAATGCTGCTGCCAACCTCCATAATGGCTACCACACCTTGAATTCTTTCATTGATGTAATTCATGCGGTAAAACGTCGGGTAGAGATGATAAATACGACTTGCATCTCATGACGCCTACTTTAAAAACACATGAGCGCGAAAAGTTGATTGTTTACCATATTGATAAACACCTTACCCTTTGTCTAAGTAGCAGAAACAAAACGCTTGGAACAGAATAGACCCCTTTTTGAAGATCGTGTTCTCATGCATCTTAAAACATCAATGACAACGTTTGTTTGGCAGTATGATATGTTAAACTGGTGATATTTACAGTCATACACTGCGGTTATTGATTTACAGCTCATCTTACGAACTGAACTGTACGTCTACGTATAGGTAGTGAATTTTGGCCTTAATTTCTATTAATAGACTCTTACTTGCAACTGTGTTATGTAGGTTCAATAAACTTAAGATTGTTCCTGCTTTTTCTCGTAAAATCAGCAATGACCGTCATATTTCCGTAATAAAATGACTGGTTATCTGACTGAGTCTGCGATATGTCAACATTGCACTTCATTGCACGTTGACATGAAATGACAGGACTGTCAAAAAAACCTGATCACGCAATTCAGTCAATTCCATCTGTTTTCACACGTATTACCAACAATGTCAGGAACAACATTTTTTGTCAATGGTCAGAGTTGTGTTCATGTGTGGCTCGTCGTCGGCCATCTTACTTTGCAGAGTTGCTGTCAAAGCACTAAACCCTAGATTCCGATGAGATGCCTCCTAGGAGATGTTGTAGAAACATTCCCTTAGGGGGTTCACGTGACTATTTCGGGTTCCCCATGGCCAAAAATCATGTAAAACTTTCCGAAAACATGCCCCGAAACAGTCTTAGTCATGGTTCCGTCATACAATGGCTTCGGAAGTCAACTTCTCAGCGCAACTTCCAGCGTTGAGGATCCCAGCGCCGCATTCCTTAGACCCAAACCAACATTTCCCACACGTGGGTCGACGTTGAAAGGCGCCCCCATAGCCCATATCCAGGGTGAATGGCAACCACCACGGTCCATAAACACACATGGCAACATTCCCATGTCCAAATGCCTTTGATTTCGAAGGGGTTCAAAGCCGTTCCTTCGGGCCATTGTCCAAACAGAATTCGGCACCAGGGGGCGTTCCGAACGCTTTTTTTCTCCAAAGGAACCCTGACATTGTGTTCTTCCATCCAATGCAACTTGGAAGATTTTTTGCATGAGAAAATGTTTCTTAGATAGGATCGTGTCGTGACGACTCAAGCACGTCAATAATAAATAGTGAAAATTGCTATTAGGCTTGCAACGATTACTTCCCTCACGTAGGGAGCTGGAGGATCGAGCGCTTGAGTGCCCTGAAATATTTCCAGTCCGGCAAAAAAGCCAGCTTCCTAAGGTGTTGACGTATAGGGTCATCGTGGCTCGGACAATGAGATTTGGTAGAGAATAATTAAAGAGCGGTGCCCTGGGCATGCCGGGAGAGAGGATGGACTACGTCAACAACAACAACAACAACAATGCCAACAGATTGCAAAATGGCTGCCTAAAGATCGAAATTCCAAAATAGGTTCAGAGGAAAATTGGGCTGGCCTGCAAGTCATTGCCGAACGTGGGTTTTGATATGCTGGGGTGGATGCCTCCAAAGAGAAAATTGCCGATGAAAATTGAGTTGGGCATGCCCATTTATCCCAACGATATTAAACAAGGTGTCTACTGATCAAGCACTTAAATCGTGTGGCGTCTCTGTAAGTACATGTATCAAGATTCATTGATCTTGTATTTCATACTGCTTTTTTGCGCCCTAAGAAATGCGTATCCTGTCAATGTTCTTGCCATTGTCGTTACAATATCCATCCTAAATTCTTACTTTAGTAACTCCATTGAAAATCTTCAACGATTAGGCTACACTGACTAATGTGTACTTACTGGTACTAATGAGTCCCAAGCTCAACTCGAATCACCTGATGCAACCACAATATTTTTCCAATTCTGTGAAACCTCTCGATAAATTCATCATACTCTTTCCTAACTGTTCGGTATCTTCAGAATTTTATAAAGAGTTGTTTACCTTTGATATACAAATGATAGACAACGTGCTTTATGTAATGAAACTTATGAGCCTATTAAATTAGCAGCTGAAAATGACGTTGGAAATGTCTGCTTTTGTACCTTAAATCAGTTTTAAGCTGCATTAATAAAGGGGTAAAATTTACAACAGTCTATGCTTGCTTATTTATGGTCGCAGTTTAAGCTGAACTCATCTAAACCCATTTTTGTGGCCGTTTCAATTATCATTTCTGACCACTCCTTCCAGCTGACCGGCAACGAGACGCATATAATAGCAAAATTGACTCCATCCCCACACGCCATTAGATGTTAGTAAATATTATCAACAAACCCAATTTTCGTAGCTACATACATTTGTTTTCTCTAAATAGGTGGCGTTTAAATACAGGTTTAAGTTTCCCTGACCTCAAAAATTTTCAAACGCAAATATATGCTGGCGTCGAAGACAATTTAAAATTGTTTGAGAATTCGAACCTTGTTCACGAAGAAGCTTTCTTGGAAAACGAAACCGCGACATTACATTAAATTGACGGATTAACTAAGGAATTAAAACAAGTTACTCAGGTTTATGAGCATGAGATTTATCATGAGATTTCGTTGGTTTCCAATAAACAATCAAATCAGCATTGACAAGACTCGAGATGCATGCCATGATACACGACACTTATACGAAGTAACCCTTCATGGAATCTGATCGAATAACATCCATAATTAAGATGTACGTAAGCATGCATGTGACACCGATAAATTATACATGTACGAGCTCGCTTATGCATCGATACATTTGAAAACGACGACAATTACCTGCTCAGAACAAGACTTGTTTTTGTTCACTAAAAGCCAGACGTTCGTATGTTTCGATGCATCAGAATGATATGATCTCACCATAATTGTTAAGAGCAGGAAAATGTAACAAGTAAATTGGGAAATATAGCAGGTACTGCCACCTGAAAACTCCTTTTCCAAATGCCGAGGCCAATCGAGCTTTCCATGTTCCAGACAAAGTGGACACATTTCACATAGACGTGTATTTATTGGCGGCCATTTCTCATACAAAATGGCTACCAACGTGAAAACCTGGATTTATCGACTTTTTTACCTGTTGTAGGAATCTAGGAAACTTGAAAACAAAGCCGCATGCGATAAAATATGGCGCAAAATCAGTAGATGCTGCATTCGCGTGCGTGGGAAAAGTGCAAAGCGAAGCTGTTGACCCTATTACCACTTTTTTGAGTTCCCTACAACTGGTTACATGGCCAGAAAAAGACCTGAAAAGGTATTTGGAGAAGGAAGGCCCCCATTGCCGGGACAGAGGGGAAGGGTCACGGGGTGCCCAGAAGCGCTCTGGGAAACGACTTGCCCGCTCCAAACTAGCTGCTAATCGTCCGGAATGGCATGCCAGGTGACACGTTCTACATAACTTTGGATCAGGTCAAGACGTCAGCAAACCCTCATTCAACCTCCCCCCTCCAAAGCACCCCGTCAAAATTTTGTTTATATCAACGTCACAGACGGTTATAAGGAAATGTCCTCAAATTCCAAACTGTACTTCCATCGGAGCAGCCGAAAGGTAAACGAGCCTTTTTAATAAAAAAAAACCCAATGATTCTAAAATAATTAAAAGAAGTCATTATCCAAATCTCACTTGAAAATAATGAGTCATTTGCATAATGTTCCTCTTTAGAAATGGCAACTTCTTAAGAAAGTTGCAAATTGCTTTCTTTTACCAAAGCAAGTTTTCAGCTTTCTCATGAAGCTGAAGCAAAATAAAAATAAAAATAGTAATTCCCAACAATTATGGGAATTATAAATATTCTTGCATTTAAAAATTCCCATCATTGGGGACTACCAAATAGTCAATTTTTTTTACCCTGCAAGGCATCCTCTGCCTGGACGTCTGACAAAGTCATTTAGTCCTGTTAAATCCTTCTTTATTAATATGGTGATATTTTACACTGTACTATTTAGTTCAATCTCAATACCTTAGAAATCATTCGTAAATGTCTTGAACAGTTATGGAATTTCATACTATACTTGTGACCCAATCCCAGGATTCCTCGAACCTTGGACGTCATTTGTGCACGGCCCCTTGTCATTTGTATTGAAGGATTATTGCAACATTTCCAGAAAAAAAATCACAAGCAGAAAATGTTGAGGCTGAAGCTTATGAAAAACGACGGATCGAAGACAAAATCATTTGATCAGTTGCAGTTTCATGGTCGGGCCTACTCAGTATGTGATGGCGGCGCGGCATAGGGGATTGTAATTCATTGCAAATCACATTACTAGGCTGGACGCCATGATATGTGGCCACCAAATTGAAGGAAAGAATTCCGTCGCTCATTTCCTGGACAATGCAACAAGCTCCCCAGTTATTCAGCTTCTTCCCCATTTGCAAACGAGTTTTTCAACGCTGCAGATTTGAGGAATTTCAAACCCAAATCTGCCAAGCAGACTAACTATGCTAATTGATAACCATAATAAGACTAGCAATCATATTACGGCACGATGGACGTGACCAGGTTAACAATCTTCTCAAAAAAACTTTTGCATAATTTCCTGGTTGACTTTATATTTTACAGCATCTTCTGAGCCTTCCGCCTGTCTTCGGGAAACGTGAATTTAAAACAGGGTTTGTAAGCGAAGAAACTTGTTAACGAAAACTGCCTATTTAATAACAGATTTCCCCATAAGCTTGAAATGCAATACACTCGTACCTCTTTATACAGCCGCTCCCTATTTAAGGCTAAGGGAGCTCACGTACTTTCACATTAAACCTGTCGAAACTTGCATACTACATGTATTTTTAATATAAATTTGGTATGATTTGTTTAGCTCGCCATAAGTCTGCACAATATTCACCCCACTATCAATTCAAAACCAAAGTGATGGTGGGATGTATATCGTGCATACTTATGGCGAGCTAAACAAACAGTAAAAAGTCTGTAGGGCAATTTTATACCATTTTTCTTGAAGAAAAATATCTTGGAAAACCGTCCAGAATGGGTCGATGAAGTTAAAATCTGGTGTGATTAAGCTGGTCAGAGAAGATGTTGGAAGTTCACTTCCATGCTCTTCAAATCGTTCAACCTACACGCACAATTCTATTCCTCATTCTCTGGAAGTGTTGCTCATTATTTCTTCCACCCCCTGGTTCTTCGGGCCAGTCATTGAATCGCTCATTTGCTAACCCCTGATACCAATTTGTAAGCGCGTTTTTATTATCTTTGATGCACAATCGTGTGTTCTCTGCGGTCGGTCATATTCGATCGTTGACATTCCAACCAATCATATTTCATTGGCAACAAATTTTAAAAGCAATCAGTTTACATCAACAACGAACCTCTTTACTTCCTGGGATGCAAAGTTTCAAACTTCGATCAAGCAACATCCTTACAACGTCCAAACCTTTGCATACAGGGTAACAGGTATGGCACTCATGCTGCGGATGGAATGGAAGGAATCGAACGAAATTCCTGCGATGGTATCGTCTCTCTGTTGGCATCCGTATCATTTGGTCGTGTGAAAACGATCTTACAAAAGTCCGCATTCATTCGTCGGCGATTGAATCGGTTACACGTTGTGCGACTTTAAAAACCAGTTTACAAAAGTCCCCAAACAGACATCGAGAGTTAGAACCAAAATGGGTGGCCGTGAAGGACAGTGCATGCAAATGAGCAACTTTGGAATTAGCATATTGGCCTTGCCAACTCAGACAAATAAAACCTGTTGGGATGGGAACGACAAGAAGGGTGCTCTTGGAGAAAATCAAGAAAAGAAGTAGAGATGGCAGAGAAGGTCATTGAGTATAATATGAGGACATCGTCATAAGAAAAAAATCGTTAATGTTGCAGAAGCTCCTGTAATGTACCAGACTATTATAATTAATATACACGTGTTGCCTCAATGTTTAAAATCGAAGACTAATTGCAAAACTATCTAAATGTCGAAAAAAGATTGAAAAACGTACAGCTTGTAGTTACACTGCATTTCTACAGCAGGATCTACAGTACTGACTGTACGAACCTAGTCTAAAAATATTCAACAACGCACCTCGGTATACTATTGCTTCCTCCATACTCGGTGCATAATATACAGTACATGCTTAGACTGTAAAATAAACGTTCAAACAACTGCATGTATACATGTACGCCTTATGGCCTTCAGTATGTTGCAACATGTAGTCGATTATCCCAAACATGCTGTACGCACATGTACATAATTGCTAATACATACTGCAGGATCTAGTGAATAACAGTGATGTACATGTTAATACTGTATTATGGTGAATGTGCAATAACATCGAAATGTCGAGTCAAGCTCCACATTGCAGGCAGAGGTCAGCAAAGATGCCTGTAGCAAGTCACCAAGACCCCATCTCGAAACGTTCAATATCTAGGGGTAGGCGAGTTGATGTGCGCCAGATGCGTTCCGTTATTGCCAACCATTAACTGCTAATTGTTGTCAACTTTCGTTATCAGGCTTCACTAGGCCTATTTCCGTGTTAAAACAGGTTCGTACATTGTTGGCAAACAAGCACATGGAGGGGAAAGGGGTCAGAGGAAGAAACAATGTCACTTGTTAACCGTATATGCAAATATCGTCCCTCGATGGCTTTCACAGGTTGCGCTCGGGTAACTTCACAAACAACACTACCCAATGGTTAGAAATACCTCGCTAAATGCTTATACAGCACATGTAACTTGTGTCACCTTTATCCTCTCATGTCGGACTTAAAAAGCATGATGCATGATCTTGCAAGATGGTACCTTGCAAACTTATTAATATTACTTGGTTTGAGGAATCAATATAATTTTGCCGTTGATACGTTCATCTATGGACATGAAATCTATCATGCAATTTAAAGGATTTTGTAAGTGAGGGCTTCTGGCAAAACTTGGCTACGCTTCAATATCCTCAAGTCCAAAACTGTACTAACCTGTGCTGGGAAATAATGGGGAGGTTCACCGAATACAACTTTGTAGCTAGTTTATCAGTTCTAGCTATACTTTTCTTTTGTGTCTACTAGCAGAATGCCTGCAGACTTGAAATGTCAGCAAATCTTCTCGTTTCTTTAGTAAAAGTTGATATACCACCTATTATGTACTTGCAGTTGGAAGTTTATATAACAGTGATCAGCTGCACAATGTGTACTTTTCTTCATCTTTTTCTAGAAACGATACCAGTGATGGTTTCATCTTTTATCAAGTATTAACCGTCCAATCGTAGCTATCCATTAACGGCTATACTGTAGCCTTTTATGATGAAAACAAACTCAATTTTTTAGAACCTCATTGGATTCTTATCGATATAAGAGGCAGTCATGACCAACCCTATTGCAACATTCTGGAATGTGACTCCACCTTCTTCCACCTCTAATTACATTTTTGCAAACATTGAATTACTGGTAATTTCACCAACACAGACCACGTGTATCACCTACATAGATAAGGTGTACCGGTACGTGGTTACCAAACTGAGTACCAGCGCAGTTTCGACATCGTCAACAATTCTCACAGAATTCCAAAACCAACAGCAAAAAAATGGCGGAAATTATCAAATAAGAAAACTGGCTTGCCATTTGCGGAAAACAAAAACAATTAATTAAATCTTGTCCGAAACAATTAATTAACGTAACAATCGTAAGTTCCCAGCAATAACCAGCCCTTCCACGCAAACCGAGCATGCATGAAATTTCAAAAGTTTGGACTTGGAAATCACGCACGGCTATAAAGGCGATAGAGATCTTTTTATATATCAAATTATGGAGATACTATATTCGTTTCCAATCTCGAAAAGCTAACCCAGATTCGTGCTCAAAATACTTATATCGGGTTCAGAGGAATGCAAGGCTGTTAAGTCACTTGAATGAAACTGAAGGAAAACCTGTTCACCAACGTGCTTGTATATTTTCCACGAAATGCTCAATTACAGTCAGACGTACAGTGTACAAGAAAACGTTAATAAATTCGGAGGCATGCAGTATAACTGTCCAACCCCAGCCATCTTGACCACTACCTCTTACAATGGGCGGTCATCCCCTTGAGACACTGACCATCGATTCCTTGTTTTATAAGATTCAACAGTGGGTTTCCATGATTATCTCGGTTACAATGAATCCAGATTTCGTCGATTGAAAAGAAATTATTTCTTCAGAAACAATTATTCGAATGTCGTCACTGTACAAAACACTCATTCAATTACACTTATTACAGTGTTGAAGGCAAACTGATTGAACATCTGACCAGAATAAAATCACGTATTTTCCATTATTTCCGGGTTTCGTTATCAAACCATATAATGGCGCACATGCATCTATAACAACCAGGAGGATTAACACTACGATTATTTAATTGCCAAATTTTCCGTATTTCTCCATAAGTTAATTTATGGTGAAAATGACCATAAAGCATTCTATTTCAATGTTACCACATGTCAATTTGCTTAACATTAACCGATTACTTTTAAGTCATATCCGTGAAATTTAACTCAATATCATGCAATGGTAATCGTTATTTGTTTTTTAAGTCCCCGAATCCTTGCATGTCTCGGGCATTACTATTGTTTCACTATAAGAAAATATTTGTTTGTGGATTTTCCCTGAAACTTCATTAGCATTAATAGCTTATTATTTAAAAAAGTTATAGTAAACTGACAGCTTCTTTTAAAATACCCAGACATTCCATGACTTTCCAGAGGCTTAATTGGTTCTATCTCGCAGAATGATTACGTTCTACATGTATTGCTATTCTGATATTTAATTCCGTGAGCAAGTGCAAGTGCTAAACAGTTGTTTTCTCTTGCGTTTTGAGAAGAAGTTAAAACAAGTCTTCTGGTGGTTAGTGGCGCCTCTGGCTCACACTGCATCCATGTTGTATTCTTGGACGCTAGGCTGCCCAATAAGAGGAGTTCAACAACACCAAATTTACAATCAAAAAAGCCTCCCAAAAATATTAGGCCTGCTGCCTGTTTGTTGCTGGGGGTTATAAGAAAACCGAATTTCAAAAAGGCACGCAAATAATGGATTTTACGGTGAATGGACGACTGACTGCCGTAGTACAAATGCGTGTGGCGCACAAAACACGTTCCACGTCACCGGGAAACGTGATTGTTAACTACTTCCTGTCCGGCTTTCTTTTATTCCATCCCCATTCCTCTGCATTTCGACCGAAAATTCAGCATACGACCGCTATTGGCAAAAGCGCATGCACGACACATGTACATAAATTTGGCCTCTTTTGTTTCAAATTTTTAGTCATCGTTTGAGAGCACGTACACCGTACATCACAGGTTACCATACGCATACCGGGCGGTACCAGTAATTAGGCACAATGACCAGGGTAAAAACGCGATGGAGTACACACGAGCAAGGATGTCAATATAGCCAACATACCTGGAGTACTCCTTGAGCGGTCACACTGGACATTATATCCTGTAATTTCCTGGTACGGTTTCCGACTGGGGCGACGTTTGCTGGCCGAGTGGCTGAAAAAGCAATAAAAGAAAGCAATTAGCCATTTTTCAATGTTTCCATTAATTCATGCCATTTTCAATAGGGTTGTGGAGTTTGCCACCTTCAGAATTGGGTTGAACAAAGTCTATATCACAACAAATTAAACGTCATTTCATTATATTCAATCAAGCTTTGGAACTACAAGACCCATTGGTGGATGGATTAAAGGTGTCTGCAAACGGGTTTCTGGTCTTAACTCTATAGATTTCTTTATTGTGAACTAATGCCAAAAATACAAAAACTGCAGACTTTTACCACCAGTGCAGTGCTGCACCAGAGGACTTACTGGATAACATTTCTAGGGCTTGCCATATCAACCTCGACTTTGAATGCAAAGGACGACTTTCCAGAATACTGAAAAGATTTTCGGTATTTTCGCCATGATGTACACTGTAAGCCTAAATGCGCACAATACAAATCATAAGGGGAAGTATGGATTTCAAGATCATTGAATTTTGAGGACTTATCGACACTATTAGGATCTTATTATAGAGTATTTGCAGAATGTTTGTCTACATCATCATGAAAGTCGACGGCACTATGTACAGTGTAGATCAAGATGGTACATCTTGAGAGCTCGTACAACAATGCACATGTGTTTTGGCGCTTATTTTCCGGCAAAAACAAATTCAACATCTTGTAATTCTATCAGTTAAATGCTATTAAGACTCGTAGTAGAAACACGCCGTGCCAGCTAGGTATTAGACACAATTATGCAAGTTGAGATTGCTTTGAAATGAGGCGATATTCAGCTGTATTATACAAAGCAAAACAATTCGCTTGTGCTTAATGCAGCGTACTCGTCTTATCAAAACTTCGCTAAAATGTGTCGTTTGTCACGAAGGAGAATGTTCTTCATATAGAATGCTGCCAAGTTGATACCATTCAGGAATTTTGACGATCAAAAAGTTGGCCCGAGAAACCACTTTTAGATCTCCAAAGTGGGTCATTTTCCTTTCTCACTCCATGACAATGGCACGAAAAATCAGAAAAAAAGTTCATGGACAATGCTTCATGTCCTCATCAGATACAGGTATGTGTGAGATATCTGCTCTAATTACCTCTCGGCCTGCCTACGGATATTTGGCTTATAGATTAGTCGTGCATGGGGAGAACAATCATGCAACCTCCCTCTCAGTCGTGGCACGATTAATCGATAACAACAATACTGGGAATGGTACGTGTGCCTAGGTCAAGTCGGGACTGGCTAATACCCCCAAAAGTTAAATTATGACAATGTGACATGTTCATCATTTTGAGAGAGTAATTTAAACCGAAAATTTGCAGTCAGCGATGACATGAGGAGGAAGTTATCTCACAACAGCTGCAAGCCAAATTAATATGCAACATGGGGTATGGAGCCTTTGGATCAATCCACCATAAATTAGGCAGAATCATGATTACTGGCAGGATCAACCAGGTAACACTATTAACCAGTAGACGATGCCGAGGAGTTATTCATGGCGTACGCCATCAGGAAGTACAGATCAGTCGCCGATTAAACAAAAACATGTCTTGCGGCCAAGCAGCCGGCTAGAAATTATGAAATCCGTGCATATAAAGCATGAAGGTGTGACGTGATTGTTTCATGACAGAACCCACCCTGACCTTGCAGCTAAACTATAATTGAAGACGTTAGCCAAAATATTCATGCATGGCCGATGTGCATGAGATCGTCTCATCTAAAATTCCTCAGCAATTGATGGGCGACCACAGTCACCTACGAGCGAATTCAATTAGACTCAAGTACACCGGAAAAGCATGGCCGGCTTGGCAGAAGAGGTTGTGCTAATAATTTGCTTTGTTTTTACCATGGCATGTACAGCGTATATGGACAGCAGAATCTTGAAGCAATGTCGAAAATCTTGCCCCTGAATACCGAAAACATCTCAATGCCTAATGGTGCATTTCCTTGTCAACAGAACATTGGAAATTACTTGTTTTAATTACTTCAACAGGTTTCCTCCAAACCTTGAAAAGCTAATTGTCATGGAAAGGAAAAGTCAGAGGAAAAGACTTCGAAAATGTCAGGAAAATGCAACAATTTGCACATGGGTAGTACTGGTTAACACAAAATTCAAGCGATGACAAGCAATTCTGTGGAAGAAATTTATAATAAAATTGTCAGCTTAAAGTTTTTCCTATGAAAAATCTGTAGGTTTAAGAGACATCTTCCGAACGATGATTGATAAATCAATTTGCATTATGGTTGTATTCAATAACAGTTTCGCTGTTGCAATTCACAATGTCCACATTTAAAACAAAAATTGCACCTGTCCCAACAGTTCTCTGGATTCACTATCAGCAAACCATAAACAGCAATTACTGTCAGTGGCATCTCACGGGAAATTAGTGTGGAGACATCCCATCGTGCATCTTGAGCAACCACGAATAGCAAACGTAATGGGATCCGATCGCATCATCCCTATCTTTTTGGGACGTTTAAGGTGGAATTACCTTAAACGTATTCCTAAATTAGGATGGCAATGAAAAACGAGACAAGGCGTTTCGAAAATAATGGGAAATGTCCGTGGGAATCTCTCATCCTCTTGTTCAGTGCAGGTCCGCCCAGGCAAGAGTTGGGATTATAGGGTCAAGATCTCTCGCCATATTGTTCTGGGCAGACATTTGATCGACCACTGGCAATTTCCGCTTGATTATACAGGTGGTAAAATCATCCTTGCCTGACTGTGGACAGTCAGAAAACAAAAACGTGGAGGGGGAGAAACGCTAAATTTAGGCAACAGTTGGTCCATTACTCACCAGTCATTGTGTTTTGGAAGGGTACTGACTGCGAGGCCATACATGGAACTGCCAAACGTTGCACCATCATGGTGATTAGTTCAACCCATTAAATATTAAATAACACCCATTGTTTTAACTCTTGACTGTGAATCAGACACCAATTCTACTTGTAATCTGATAAGTAATGATGCCATGGGATGAATTCCTTGGAAAAGTGTAATTTGTTCGGCTGGAATTCTAGAGCAATTGGATCGAAGGAAGTTTGATTAGTCCTAACAGTTGATAGTTCATAATTCATAAATGTCCTACTTGACGTTAAAGAAGTTGTGAAGTTCTGTTGAGCGACTTCATCACGAGACACGTTAACTAAAGATCTGTTAACACTCAGAATGTCAAGAGTCATCAAAAACCATTTTTTCAATGTAAAACAAAGAATAAAAAAAAAGGTTCACACAAAAAAGCAAACTGTATGAGGTGTACTCGTAAAGAGTAGTTGCCACAACTGTCCGAGCACTCTGCAAGCTCTAGAAATAATACGAGTAATCTCAGGTGTGTGTAAAGCACATAGCAATTCGTTATAATCGAAGGTTTACTGCATTGAGTTCTTACAGATGCACTGCAGTGCAATTGGCCAATGCATGACCTTTTGCTCAAAGCATGTCCAAGTTTCATTCACCAGCATTCGGTTTCCAAACCACGTTCAGAATATCAAAACTTGTTTGGAAATCGCCTCGCTTACTGATTAATTACTCTAAGCAAGTGCTCACTTGCCAAGCGCCGACGTTTGTGACCTTTCGCCTGCCATTCCACGGGATGACATCCCTGCACTCGTAAACTTTTGTCTCGAAAACGGTCAAGTTTAGCGGTTCTGCATCTGACCCTAGCGGCTGTTCGCGCACCTGCTGCCAAGTGACCTATAAGATGTACCTGGACGCACCCCTGCACAAAGGTGCGACTTCTGGAGGGGTGAAGCCCAAAAAAAAACCACAATTTTTTTTTTAAAAAAAAGCTGCTCCATCCCCCAATGAGGAGAAAGTCGTCTCGGAGGGTGTCTACACTAGCACGATTCCCCTCACATTTTTTTAACCATAGGACCACCCTTTACTTCGATTACCATTCAAAATACCTCACATCCTATTATGTTCCTGACATGGTAAAATAAGTACAGGGTGTGCCTGCAAACGCTATACGGTCACATGCTCATCTCACGATATGCCTTTTAAAACTTTACACGCCATTTGGAGTGAAATTGCTTAGCTTGTTATATTAACGTTATACATACAGAACAGTGTACTTAATTGCTTATGAATTTCTTCAGTACATTAAGATTTTTCAATTTTTTCCCATTCGACTGTAACAAATATTGAAAGCAAATTGATTTTAGAAATAATAACAGTGTCTGGCATGTATACGCTTTGGCAATTTTAACTCCAAAATCTATTAATTTTCCAAAGGAAAACTTTCTTTTCAGGTCAGACGTTAATTGTGACCTAAAAATGGGGTTGTTTACATTAAAATACTATTAGTATTTCACAAGTATTGAAATGTGCGAGGCGTAATAGAGAGCGGGGTTAACCAGGTTGTTTTTTAACTTACCTACTTTCTTACTCCCAATACCCAGCGCAAGTAATACCCGTCAATTAGGCGAAACTTCGAAAGTTTATGAAACTTAAGTATGTACATTTATGGTTAGATCATTTCTCGCAGATAACTCCATACATGTCCGACTAGTCCACATGTACATGTCCGTGAATACAGTAAATGCATACGTGATTTTGTTTGTTGTAAATAACCAGAAAACAATCCTAACGCAGTAATCCAACTTAATAACGTGGCGCAGTAATATGCATTCAACATGTGCTAAGAGAGACATTTACATTACATGTACATATACAGGATTCTGATGATTCTTGGTGTTTTGAAACATCATCGCCATGCAGGTGACAGACAATGTCAAGTCATGCAAGCTCACATATAGTGACTCGGTATAAGTGAGCTTTAGTTAAAGTTAAATGTAACTTTCACATGCAAGCTTTAACTATGGAAACCAAACACTGCCACCATCGCCATGGATGGCAGTCACCATTTTCCGCCGGCGACCATCTTGGTATTTGGTGAGCAAAAAAGGAAACTGAATTTCGTAATGGTCTAGAACGCTACAGGTACTCAAAACCCTTTCCGCAAGCTGTGATTGGTGGCTGCCACGGCCTCATCACGTGCACCAGCAACTGGGAAACTAGTTTGGCCGAAAAGGTCATGATGATGATAATTATGATTAAAGCATTACTGCCAGGTATTAGAAGCCATTTCCCCCTTTAGTATGCCGAGTGAATGGCGTGCGGCTATGCGAACGCCATCTAGGAAAATGGTGGAGAATTCCCTCCCCAAACGTCCCCGGTACTAATCTAATTAAATTCCTCGTATCCAATTAGCCTCCATATCGTTTTTCAAACAACAAATTAAGGAAAACGGTCACGTTTAATTTCCCTGGACGCGAGCTGACGAATAGCTGATATTTCGTTTCACACCTGAGCGTGTCAAGCAGAAATGCGAGGCCTACATGTATTTGTCTACATTGCGGTTTCTTAATGGGCTCATCCTCGCAGGCGCAAATTAAGGACTTTGTTAACACCATCCCACGCATTACCGATTATGATAACGTCGTGTAATTAATTAGCGATGTACCATATTTGCCTTTCAACCTGTTTCTTTTGATTATGCCATTAAAACAAATACCGCGGGGGTGAGAAATCGGGTTTATGATGCGAGGTGAGACAAGAATCAGCTATTCTTGCGACCGACAATCAAACCGGAAAACTAAACACTTCTTGTATGCATGTAGGTCTAAAAACAAACGCTTTAAGCTCGAGCCATTTTTGGTGGTTTGTTTCAAATGACCAGGCCACCAAGAAACCTGCAATGGGCCCCACATGAATAGCCTACTGTATATAGCCTTTGACTTCGCATTTATATTTCAAAATTGCTAAAGATGACAAGTATGACCTACACTGTATTTTAACCTTTATAAAGATAGGCAAAGCAGTTGCAACATCTTATTGTTCAATCTTAATTGTCAGCCAGTGCTTCTTCAGATACACTGTAAATCGTTGAAGCTCACTTACATGTATGCATCTTCGAGTCAAGCATATACATTGTACATACATGTACATGTATATGTTCATGTACAGCATTTGCCAACATTGTCGTTTTTTTTGGGTACAAGAAAATGTAGCTGACCAAATGATTACATGTATACAGTAGTTGCACGAGCACCAATATGCACTGCATGAATTCTAAATTTAATACATTTGAAAGCCACAATGAGGGTAGGACTTTGATCACTAAATTTTCTTATGAAGCCATTCCTTTGCCATTTTGTGGCAAAAAGTGTGGTTCCAAAATCTCCACAAGTTACCTTTCCATTAAGTCAGTCACGGTATCTGAGATGTGCCTATGACTGCACGCTACATCATCCAGTCATTTCCAAATAGTACAGCAGCCGAATCAAGATTCTGCTCTATATCTACTGAACAGCGTTTGCAGATTTTCCTGTTGCACTACAGTTTCACCTTGACGGGCGGCGATTTCGGGCCGTGGAAATGTGGAATGCTGATTACCACCAAATCGACTGCACTTGATCCCAAAAAAAAACGACCTCCAAAGGCGATAAACTGGGGTGGATAACGGTGCGCGGTCCAGCCATGCAGTGTTAACCTAATGGAGAGTTAATCAAACCCTGCAAGGACGCCAGAATAAACAATCGAAGTTTGGGTGTTGGTGGGGGAGGAGGACTAAGGATTAGGACGTGGGTGTTGTTTCCGAAACATTTCAAATTAGGAAATTTTTCAAATGAAAAATGCCAGAAAACCATGCTCGAGTGCTCCGTAGAAGGCATTGCAATTTCCGGAGGTGCATCTGTCATATTCCAGTCCTGCCAGTTCTCAATGATAAGTGCTTACAATGCATGCTGGTGATAAATTATTTAATGCCAGTGATTTACCTAATGCTCATTGTAGCCAAAAGGAGCCAACTACATGTACATGCAGTGCTTTAGCAGCAGGAAAGCTTTATGGAACCATGGAAACCTCAATGGCCAACTGAATGAAGCTGTGGGCTATAAAGCTATGTCGAAAATGCCTAAGAATGTTTTTGGTCCACCACAGCAGAGTTCCTCCGTGGTGCCTTGCTCCTCAGTGTCCTTGATTTCACTACAAGGTGTTTGATATGTCGATAAATTTCATTTAGATGAAACTTAACAGGAGACGATTCTAACCCTTTGCTTGGCATGATTCTGAAAACGATTTTTCACTCGAAATACCTTCAGCAACAAGTGTTTTCAGAAGACATGATCCATCAAAAAGAAGCATTAGACCAAGCTAGGAATCAATGTGCCAGTCACAATGTATCACGTGACGACGGCCACACTTTCCTGGTAAAAACCAAATCCGGTAACCGACAATGAAGAGTTGCTCTGCCAAGCACGACTGTCATGACCAATTGGGTGCTTGACCCATGCAGAAAAATGGACGGCTGGTACAGCAACCAAAGAAAACCTGATGGAAAAACCATCCAGGATGCATATCTGACGAGACTTAATAGTTCTCCGCAAAAAAAAGAAACAATAGGGGTGTCCGAAACATGGATTTTGGAGGTAATATCCCCCCTCACAATGGTCAAAGCAGCACGCGCATGGAGTGGCACGGGCCGTGCCAACTGGCACCATGTAACATTTAACAGTCAGAAAGAGTTGCTGACAAATGTAGCTCGCTCACCTACAAGATATCCACGAGTGTCCTTGGGGTGGCCAACGTCACTTAATATGCGCGGCGTGGGTTCAGCAAGCATGCAAATGTGAAGGTGAGACAAGGACGCACTAAACTTCAACTTAAAAGCGAGTTAAAGACATTTTTACTGATGAAAATGTCTTAGCAAAAACGGCTCTATACTGTACATTGTAGCTGTAACCACAAAATCGCCTTTTATAAATAGCATCAATCACAATGTTTACACGTACATACTGTACAAGTTTTAAGATACCTTAACCTCGACTTGTATAACTGATTTGGGATTCATCGTGGATGTGGTTTGATGCAAGGCACCACAAATTGTCACTGCAAATTGCATTCCAAATGCAACGAAAATCTCAACTTCCAGATGAAGTGCTATTGCAAACGTATTCCCAACACATTCCCAACTGCTACTTCATGAAGCAGATCACTTTTTTTACATGTCATCATCAGGTGGCAGAGTTTAAGAAAGTCGTGTAAGCTCACCTCTACTAACAGTGTGTAAGTTAAAGCTTACAAGTAAAAATTAAACCTTAAAATGCAAATCACTTCATGTGAATCGGAATTCCAGGAAACAGGGGAGCCACAGATTCGCCGAAAAGCTCAGCTTTCGTAACGGTTTGCTCGGTTTTTGTTTTTTTATTTTTTCGTGAATAGCTGCTATAGTGACCCAGGGGTTCAGACGAAAGTGAAATCTAGACAGCACTTGGAAGATGTATCTTCAAGGAAACCATAGTAGCACCCCATCAAAGGTGGGGAGAAAAAAACAATATGGCGCACACAATAGATAACGCTGAATCACCATCCAGGTAGAATTCCCCAGAATTCCAGATAGAAAACCGATAAAAATAGCGGTTTTGGCCATGGCCACCATCTTGATCACAGCAACAGTCGTGCATTGGGGCTTAAAAACTGGTTTCTGCTCCATTTCTATACATGTACATTAGCTCGTTGTTGTTTACCTAGCTGCCAAAGATACCTGAGGCCATCCTTGTTGACCTGCTTCTTTTCGGACAACTGGCGAAAGCAAAAATGTTATGGAGAAATTCTAGCAAACAATTTTTTAAGTAGGCCCTTTTTACTAACAAATAACGTCAGTCATAAATTGCTTGAAAATATGCTCAATTTATTATTTTTTTAAATGCACACGACGCGACGTTCGAGGACAATGCTATTATTCCAGTTTTTCTTTAAAACTTGGAACAATACCGAACATCGTTCATTGTGGAGAAATCAGGATTTCTTGACCCAAATCGGTTTTTGTTGGTTCTTCTTGCTATTCTTCGCAACAAAGTGCCAAAGCATGAAAGCGAAGGCCCAATTTTAATTTTTATTCTCGAGAGTGAGAATGAGACGAACTGCCTCAGAAAAATGAATTTTTTTTATCATTTTTGTGAGAAAGAATGCGGGTTCCTTCAAATAGGGAACTTTCATTAAGTTGACAATTCACAACAACTTCTATATGGTTTGTTTGAAATTGGGAAGCGAGAAGGAAATATGACCCACAATCGATCTTCAAGAACTCTTGCAATAAGTTCGCTAGGGTGAATGACTACTGCTGCCTGATAACTTGTTTCTGTCGTATTATTAAAAACCACTAAAAATACGTACTGTAATTATCATCTTCAATTATGCAACGGCTGTTTTGGTGTTTTGAAATATGGCACTACTAGGTGACATTAGGACAGATCATGGAAACTGTATAGTAACATATAGTAACTACATGTATGTATACGGGAGTCGTTATAACATTCAATATATTGAATGTTGGGAAATCTTACACTAATTCCTGTAGAAACCTGCGTGCCTTGTTGAGACCATGATAATGTGAGCAGTCAGAGCAGCACTTAATTAAAAATTCAGGTTATTTTGCCAATTTCATTGCATGTATACCCTCGTGTTGGTTTTGGCAACAGAAGATAGTTTTGGAAAAAGAGAAACAATGGCGATTGTGACTGGATTGCAAAACAACGTTTGCTTAGAATCCTTCAAATAAACCAGTTGGCAAACCAACTTATAAACAGGCGACCATTTCAAACGTTTTGTTTACTGCTTTGTTGCCTTTTAAAACAATAACGTTTGTCATGCCAAAACGTTTTTCAGAAATATTCCCATTTAGGAAGGCCCTCAATTTTTGCCCTCACCCCTTAACTCTCAAAGAGTTCCGCAAAGAAATTGAGGCTACATTCCTCAGGAGCCGGTTTTTATAAAAGATTGGATATACCTTTTAATAAAAGAGCCTTTTTGTGAGCTTAGGATGAGTTTTCACTGCTACTCTCTGCAGTTAGGCTACCTGGTATCCGCGCAGAATTTTTTGCAATTTATTTTGGGGGTTATATTTCAGTCACGTCAGTACTTCTTGTTGGTCATAATTTTTGCCTTAAAGTTCACCATTTAGAAATACAGATGAGTATTTTTTTTGGAATTTGGGTGAGGAAATGTGAGGTCATGAAGGTGGAGGATGCTTGCGTGAACTTATTTTTATATACATGTACATGTAGGATCGTCTAACTGCCGAAAAGGCAATGCTGACAAAAGTGCAATGTTTCCATGACAATTTTTCAACTACATGCATTTATGTTAAAAGGGCCTTCTAAGGTCAGGCTATCTTTAAGGACAGTCATTATCACATGCCGACTTTACATAACTTAATCGAAGTAACTGAAGCATGTAAACCTGTTTATATACGATTCTTTGAATTGAGCATAGGCTTTACTGGTTTAAGAATCAGCATAAAAGTATGATTCAAGACTCTCAAAACCAAAGAAATACGAGATGATCACATGTGCCTATGTGAAGAGAGATATAGCATGTAGTCGAAGTCAATACTAATTCAGCATGTTTTTTGTAATCATGAAGTACATTGTATGATGTCGCATGATTCTCTGTTTATCACACTAAATTGATTTTCTGCTCATGTCATTCTTATAAACAATTAAGCAACCCCTAAGAAAAATTTCAATTTCACACACCACTCCATAGAAACGACACAGGGACAATTTTTCATTTTGGAAAACAAGTTCGTCATTAACTTTCACGGGCTGTCATTTCCGTAACTGATAACTGATGTTTTAATAGTTTCACTAACTTTAAAAAAACTTATCTGGATAACTTTTTGCGCGCCTTTTAGTGTATACTGCAAATCTCGCATTAACGGAATCCTAACACTGGAGCAAAGCGCTCGATGGAAACAAAGATATGACAATCTAAATTAAAACACTGAAAATGCTTTGTTTTTATAGACAAAAAACACTTCCTGCTATGTTGACAAAAAAAAACGCAAGGTCACTGTTTTTTGAAGTTGTTTTTCGCGTAAACAAGCTGAAGTTCACAAAATGGTCAAACTTGCAGGCTGCACATGATCCATGCAGTGGCCAACAGGTTTGCCATCAGAAGTGATGAGATGAATCACAAATAACTGTCAGCCTCGAGTGATCATTTTGTCAAATGTTGGCCACTTCCTGGTAATTCTTGCTAAATTATTTTTCAATATAAACACATTTTAGTGAATTCATCGTTCAACTTTTAGTTTCGAGTGGTACGTCGATCGGTAGTTAATTTTTGATACATGTACAATGTACATGTATAAGTCAGATCAAGTTTCAATTACTAAATGCAGCAATAGGAAAACCCTGAACATGGCTATTGCAGTATCAAGTGAGCAAACAATATTCGCCAATCTGTGCAATGTCAGTACAAAATCAATGAAATGGATGTGCAATTGCCGAACAGAGGACAGAGCGAACAACCTGGGGAGATTTTCAACAGTGTGGAAATCTCTGGAATTCCTTCTGCAATTACCCACACCCTTTCTACTTTGTGGAAAACTACATGTACATTAGATCATCACGTGTACTTATGTTAGGAAAAATAGGATGTTCCCTGTCGGCACAGTTTATATTGTTTCGTTAATCAAAAGTGGCAAACATTCATTGAATGGAGAAATTCCCCTTCAATTGATGGCGAAAAAGTAGGCTACACTGACAACATACGCACGCAACAGCTTGGAACATGAGAAAAAACATGTAGGAAAATAGGCGCATCTCCAGTGGCTCGTGTGTATTTAAAGTGAGTTAAAGGTTGCACGTAAACAGTGCAAAATGGAAGTGAGCAAAAGTTTAAACTGAGCAAATGTTTTTCCCTCTTTGGGATCTCAGGAAAATTCAAGTCCTCTGACCGTGCACTTGAAACGGTAACCCTCACGACGCCATTTTCCCAGGGCTGAACTTTCACTACCGTGAAGGTAGCCACACTTCCCTACACGCCCATCTTAATTTCCCGTTTATTAAAAACGATAAAAAACGTTGTTTGCACAGGAAAAACTTCTCAGAAACTAGGTAAAACGCGGTCAATCACCTGTTTTCTGCAGTCTTTCTGTGTATAACGAACATTTAGCTGCCATTTTTCCGTAACGTGCATTGGTGCAGCAAGCACCACCATTTTGACTTTTTGCTGTTTTTTATCATCAATGAGGAGGAATTCGAGTGCACCTTTCGCTCGCCACCCTAACCTTGCCTCCGAAATTCGCCGTTATTGAAGTCATTAAACACGCAGCTATAATTTTGGGTTTAAAAAACCTGAAGGATTAGAAGAAACTTCCGTCTTGCCGAATGGCAGACAAGTTTTCCGTATGATACCCAAAAATACCACCTTCATAAAAAAACCAGGAGAGGATGCCCAGGTGGGGTGACCGTTACCCCCAACCCGCCTGTCACACTTCTTATTTGCCTAACCGTGCTTCAGAATCTGCTAACCAGTTTCTCAAACTTGTCGACGACTTACAAAAAAGGTTGCTCAGTTCATTGTGATAAAGGGTCACCAGATACTATCTGGGTTCCGTTGCGCTACAGCGTCCTCTGCGTTAGAAGATGGTGGCCAAACGTTTAAACAGCACATTCTTGCTATAGTAGAAATACGAACTGATGGAAATGAAGGCCAGCCAATCAGAGCGGTGTCGCTTATCGATTAGGGATTTCTGGTTTTTAGTTGTTGAAAGGAAAATGGCTGACGCCTCGAGCTGAAGCGCCTCCAATGTTTTTTGTTGTTGTTGAGCTCCTTCCTCTCACCAGTGGCGCTGTATGCGAAATACAGGACTTAGTCAATCGCAAACTGGCAATTGGATTCTATTGGTCGGCGCTTTCAGCCCTGTTCCATCTCTTCGTGGTTCTACTATAGCTTTACAATTAGCTAGCTTAGCTAGTAGTTTCAGATGCCTTTTTCATCATAATTTAAATATTTTTTGTTCAAAAGAATATGCAATTCCCTTATCAATTACTGCAATAAGTATAATTGCATTAAGTAAAATAGAAACGAATGTCAACGAAGCCAAAGTGAAGCAGTCAATTTAAGACTGATATCAATGGTAGTTACTAGTCAATAAACCTGATTTTTAACTTGCAACCTCCAGAGCGGATCTTGGGCTTCACTTCCATACTTGCTATAGCTGCGAAGCTGTGCAGCAGTACATTAAATCTGCCACACCAGAAATCAGAAATATTCACAGAAACGCCCCATTTGACAGTTTTTCACAGCCCTGAGCCCTCACAGTAGTGACTTGTATGTAAGGTGGCTTTACATAAGGCGAATTTTAGGCTTGCATTTTAACAGTGATTGCTGCAAAACATCGTTTACATTATTTCCAATCAGAAATATGAAATGAGTTTTTGGTTGAGGTATCAAAAATGAAACCCAGGACTCCCCTCCAGACAATTAATAGGTATTTAGGAATGAGGTTAACTTTCAATAATGCGTTGCTCCACATCACGAAAAGCTACATTGTATTTCCCCTGGTCCACACAAAAAATCCTAACGAGGCCAAACGCCGAAAATTCGCGAATTGGCCAGAAAATGACGAACAACGCGTGCATTTATAATCAGTCAGAAAGCAAAATTAAGGTCCGATTCGATAGAGGAGGTGTTAAATCGCTCCATAGGACACGCATTGTAATTAGGTGTGCTGAATTAAATTTCCCCTATTTAGCCAAACAGGCCGTAGCCACAACGATTTTAAGGTTGAACTCTGACAACGCTGCCAGGGCGATGGAGGTCGGTCAGTTTTTGTCGAAAATTGTTTAGAAATTCCAGCATTCTGTGTTGATACACAAATTCCGCGGTAAACAAGTGGGCAATTTTATTGTCAACCTCCGAGACGGGCGTAAATGTGGTTGTGGCAACAACAAAAAAGCTAGCTGGCCTTTAGACATATAAATTGCTTTCTTTTTAAAACCAAGACGCGGTACTTGCCGAACTCCTAGCGCAATTATTGACAACAATTCTTTCGCAAATTGCTCACCTGTTGCTAGCTGGCATGGCGAGCCCATAAATTTGAGAAAGCTGGCATGTCCTCAATACTAATCTGAAAATTAAAACGTAAAACATCATCAGAATGCATAACTCAAAGGCAAAAGCATATTCGCTTCAAAATGGCTTTCCCCAATTAGGTCGGCTTACGACATAATTTTTGCTTGTTTTTGTCATACTTGGTCATACCCTGATCCTAACAATACCATGCACATGTAAACGAAAAATAAAATTCAGTAGTAGTTCAAACATAAATGTTCGTTATGTTTAGCTGTTTGTTACTTGCTTCAGCCCATGCATACTTTGAATAATTCAATTTGCAGCAGAAAGCTACAAGTGTCAGACACCGATCATCTCATCTATATAAAAAATTAACTAAAAGTGGTCTTGTTGCTACCACAAAGACAAGTTACAATGAAGTGTGCAAAAAAATGAGAATGACTCGAATTCCCCTCGCTGCAGGTCCATCTGGTACAAAAGCATAGGAGTGGCTCGAAATTAATTGCAGAGCTTAACAATGATAATCACTCTCACAATGCCATGCTATATATTTTTTGTCACTAGTGGCCACACCATGTTGCTCAGAAAGGGAAAAAAGTATCAGCGAAACGAAGTGGATCAAAATTGCCGGAAATTGCGTGTTACTTTCCAGATCACCGGACATATCATCCACCACCATAATGCAATATGCTAATATCAGTGTATTGCCAAAATACGTCAACGACTGACACATGCCAGATTCTTGCATTAGTAAACTTATAAAAAACATTAACCAGAGTTTCTAACTAATACCAAATGAATTCACAAGCAATGGGTTGTGCCTCAGAGTTCAGGTACATACTATGAAAGATGCATTGTACAGTATTAAATTGTTAACGAAAGGGTATATCAGATTGAACGTCGTCATTACTTTTAAAAACATCAAGCCAGAGTTTTTCAGCTGTATGTCCGGACATCCGGTGAATCATTCATCCACTAGCTTGTGCAGGTGAAAGCTGCTCATTGTTTTCTTCCTGACCTTACAGACAAAACTGATTTGCGATTCAATGTCCTATAAACCGGCTGGACAATGAGCAATCCTGATTTCAAGACAACTTTCAAAAGTCAGAACCAGAGCAGGAAGAAAGCGAGCTTTTCCTTGCTCATTAAGGGATGCTCCGAGCATGCAGTTGCTCAAATTTGGAAAGAACTTGAGCAACTGCTCGTACCTTTATTCTATAATGTATGGAACTGCATCAGGGAATTTTTTCCATGAGTATTCTGAGAGAGACTACACGTTAGAAAGTGATGGCAATAAGATTCGCGTGAAGATAAGTTGCCAAAAACGGCAGTGAGATAGTGAAATGCTAATTACAATTACAAGTTTAATTGGCAAATTCCAGAAATGCAAATCATTTCGAAATGTTTCACATGGCAAATTCAAATCAACCAAGTCCAACCGCGCATTGTGTCTGCATGCATGCTGGTATTCCAGGTGTATGAACTGTGGTTGGATTGTCAGTCTGTACATTGCACCAAACGACAAGGTCTGTTACCTTCAATATCACCAAATTACACAAATATGCAACTGGTTTCCGGCACTTTCACCAGGGGTTTTTGCCAAAGTATTGGCTGGCATAAATGTCGTGGACTCAGCATGCTAATGCGAACACGCTGGTTCATTATTTCCCACTGTTGAAGATGCGAGTCAACGTCTTTATTATCGTTTTTCTGAAAGTTCTTGGTAAATATTTTACACCGGTTAAGATAAAACGCTATATCAAAACACCTGACTCAAATCACGACTCATTTTCATCTATTCCAGGTTGCAGTTATTTTTCTTTCAAAATAAAATTTTGGATTCTTCCTTTATTTTTCACTCGTTTTTGAATGCAAAGCGGTATTATACAACTAGCTGGCTATGTTTTACTTAGTTAAATCTTAATTCTTCTAATAGGCGTACTAATTAAATTTTTTAATTGATGTATTGCAGATTGAGATGCACGTAATTGGAAGCGAGGTGACTGTCAGAGCTCCAAAAGGAAGTTGTGGCCACATTTTTCATTTCAACAACAATGGACGATAATTTGACCAAGGATTAAAGCTGGAGAAATGGCGACTGATCAGCCTCAAAGAAGGATTCGACACCGTCAGACCAGATTACGTGATCCGTGTAAGGTGACTAAAACTGGACACGTTGGGAACGTTTGCTGGACATTTTGTCATAATGCATTGGATTAAAAAATGCACTTGGCGGCACAATCGGATTACCTGGAATGTTGACCATGGAGGACCATGCCATTTTAACCGTTTCAATATATGCAGTTTATGCACGAATTGATGTGAAAGCGGACTAGTGAACCAACAAAAGATGACATTTTGCTCAAAGCTCAGGACTAAAATGGATATATATATAGTTTATTTAATTTGTTTTCGTTTGGATACTGTTTACCAGAACGCAGAGTCCATTTCTCATCGGCACTGGCAATATTATAAGTTCGAGTTCATGGATGCCAGAGTTGATGACGCATGGACTCGAGATTTTTGTAACCCTTGCATGTTTCATAAAAATGTGCGATTCTGTGAAATGTGAGTTTCGGACACACACGAAAACTGAACTAGTGAACAAAGGTAGCGGAGACCGTTTAATGGCATTAGTACTTGATGTGCCATTTTATGATCAAGTAATTGCCGATTAAACTTGTAAATTACGCGTAAAAATATAACCACAATACTCCTCAACGAAAAACGTTTGAATATTATCGAAAACTAATTGATAATGTTTTAACCGGGATGTAATTTAGGAGGAAAAAAATTCAACGAAGTCATTGCAAATATGTGTACATTTATAGTTGTGTATTTCAAATTATTTATGCACGATTACCATGAAAACCACCTTGGCAGTATATCGCGATATCTTCAATGTACAGGGTACAGGGTGCTCCATGGATTTGTTACCGGTCAATATGCTTTAAAATACGACAATCTAACATTTAATTCTGCCATGGGACTTTCTGATCTTTTTGTCAAGTTATTTGACTAACTTTTAGTCCATAAATATTACAGGTTTATCTTCTATTTGAAGTTGCAGAGGATGAATCCTGTAAATACGGTTCATTTGACACAAAAATGTTCCCTTGAATTCATTTTGAACTTTTGGTATGCCAGATTTGTTGAACTGCTGCATAGCTTCACACCTTGGCAGTGAAACCATTCAGTCACTCTGAAGTACCACTTATCTGACTATTTCATGCTACTGATTTCAAAGTCTTAAATCGTGTGCACCGTTATTGAAAGTAACAGACATGGCATGTCAAACGTTCGAAATATTGTACTTGTAAATTTACCGAAACGTTTTCTGGTGTCAATTGAACAGTTAGACTAATAATGTCGTCATCCTCTAGTATGTATACAACTTTCAAATTGAAGATGAACCTCAAATATTTATGAAAAGAAGCCAAATACATTGTATCATTCGACATTAAGGTCCAAAATCCAGTTAGATATCAGGTTCGAATTC
>JAQFYZ010000785.1:0-33060 GCA_034695085.1 Cylindroiulus punctatus
AAAAACTGTTATTTTCCCTGACTTTCCCTGATTTTACAGCAAAAAACGTCGTTTTCCCTGACTCTCCCTGACTTTCCCTGACTTTCCAGGTGCGTCAGAACCCTGCACTTGTCCGTGGTATGCTCGAATGTCTTACGCCGGTGTCCATGGACGTTCTCCCGCAATTTCCAATGCATTTCCAATTGAAAACTTGAAATTCAAAAGGGTCTAAGTGCCAAACGTGTCCCAGGTAGCGCATGAACCAAAATCGTGAATCATTTTTAGATTCATCTTTGGGCAAGGCGTCATTGTGCCCCAAATGGATGCCAGTTTTGATCATATTTTCCAATTATTTATTTCTGTATACACTAATTATTTCTAGTCATTTATAATTTCTATTCTAATTTTTAGAATTTTTAAACATGTCCAACGAAGGACGTCATTTTTGTCCTCCTGGTGCTACCTGGGATATTTGTGAGGTAATCAACATACAGGGTACATGAAATGTTGAAAAAGACCTTCTATTTAATGTTTCTCGTTGAGCATGCTATAATGCAAACTATCTTTCAGCTGCACTTTTATCATTTACGATACTGTTAAGCTTGGTTCATAGTCCACGTTGAATGGACTAACTACTTTTGCATTTTGCTGCACTTGATCCGTTTGAATTTCGAGTCTTCAATTTCAGCGTTTTCAGGATTGGACCAAACACTCACTTATTTCCAAATGTCTTCTTGCTGCACGGATTTTTCTCCGAATACGAAATCATGTTCGTGGCGATGTACCATGTGTAGTTTCCTGGATCCTTGAAGCTCTCCAGGTTGACCAGAATGGACACGTTGCCGGCTTCCGTTTCCTGGACGAAGTTGATGGTGCCTTGGATCCCGTCCATGTTGAACAGTGCGTATAGGTTTACACTGGCCTGAGCACCTGAAATCAGAAGAATTATGAATATATTAATCTTCTGGTGTGAAAGAGCCAAATTATCACATAAGCTTATGCTGACAAAAATTAAGGTCTCTTCTACATGTACATGAATGAGCAGATGAGAACCACAGAGAAACCATTTACAGTGGATATATGCTACAATACAGTCCCTGCTCCTATAGTCGTGTAGAAAATTAGAAATCATAAAGGATTGTTCTACATATTTGCCCAGGAGCTTTCCCTCATGACTCGTAAGCCAGCATTGATTGCTTGGTGGTTAGGGTAGCTAAATGAGAAATTCCTTTTATGCCAAAAAGAAAAATAAACAAACATTATAAAGTAAAATAATGAAAAGATTCTGCAGTTAAGACAGGTATACTTCTTGTATGCTATTTAAAGTAGGTTAGAAAATAAAGTCACTTTGTGCATATTTGGTGTACATAGGTATATTCATTTCAGTAACACGATGTGCATTGTGTAAGACAGAAAGGCAAACAATAGCTTGCACAAAGTATTTCATTTGAGGAATATTTGATTACATTTGGAACCCACACGACGTGTAACCGATAGCTTGCACAAAGTATTTCATTTGAGGAATATTTGATTACATTTGGAACCCACACGACGTGTAACCGATTTTCCATCGATATTCTGTAATGTCATGTGACACTGACCTATTGTTACATCATCCCTCTCGTATTCTATTGAATTCTGTGCCAGACTCCATTACCCAATTGCTTTCGAACATTTCAGCTCATGTTTAATGTTAACTTATATATTAACAGTGGATGTCAATGTCCTGCACATTTACAAACATGTTTTCTAGCAACAAGTTCGTTTTTATTGCCATTGTGCTGGTAGCTTTGACCATCAACAATTGCGGCGCAGCACGCCCAGGTACAGTATATAATGCATGTCAATTGTACTTTGTACATTTCATCAATGTTCGGTTCCATAAAGAAGCAGTATACGGTCAGTTGGGATGCTAGCATTGTTGGAATGCGTTTATCTTTGCAGGAGCACAGTCACCCCGATGCAAGCTGCCTCCAGTGACCGGAACTTGTGGTCATGGCGCAGATGGTTGGTACTATGACGTCACGACCTCTAAATGCATTCAAGGTGGATGTGGTGGAGATGGGAACAACTTTGCGACCCATGAAGAATGCCAAACTCTTTGCGTTTAATGGATGACAATTCTTGCCATACTGTAAAGGTCGAGAGTACTTTTATAATGGACATCTTGTGATGGCACAAAGTAGTCGTATCTAATACACGTACTGCATCATTTCCTATTAAAACTAACCACAGACCTTGTAATTACATCTTTATTGAACAACGTCAGATATTAAATATGTCTCCTAATAATATGAAACACTTTGGTGTCTATCCTTCATTTTGCAGAATCTGTGTGAGCTGAGCGCTTGTTTGTGCAAAAATGCATTGCAAACAGTATTGATTTTGGAAACATGATATTTGGATGCGAAGTAAACTTTTGTCTTTGTACTTGTTAGAAATATCTGATAATGCACTTCTTCTGTAATCACAGTGAAGGGTATACCTTGTTGTGCATGAATATGTTGCATATTATTGGAATGAGGAATTACACTAGATATTTGAAGCCTAACAGCACTTTTACCATTTGGATGGAAGTGTAATCGATGGTTTATTGCACAGCACTTAAGTCCAATTTTCTGCAAAATGAATTCACCTACTGAGCAGCTGTAGAAACTGGGGCCGAATATAATTGCAATATACGAGCTCGTACATGCACAGTAAAACCACTGGTTGGTGCAACGTATTATTCGCACACATTTCATAATTTTTGGAATGGTACTGTGTATAATTCTGGTCGGTCGAAGCACCAGTATAATGTCATGCGTCCAGCTAAGTTTCAATTGTGACAAAATTTTGTGATTTATAACAAGCAACAAAAACAATCTTAGTTATACAATCAATAGCAAATTATTTTGCTCAGCTGATGCCACATACATGTAAATATGAAAGCAATAATTATTGAAAACATCAGGGTTTAACGTAACGACGAAAAAATGGACTTGTGCAAGTACCAAAAGAGAAGCACTTACTTTAATACAACGCAGTGAGATGCTACTTAGAACATCTATAACATCCTATATAACATTTCACTGTAATTCTGCAGATCTGCTGTCATTATTAAAGTTCCAACAGACATAGGGAGATCTGTTCTGAAAGAGCCTCCAAAAATGTTTGTTTCTAACAGTTATGGTGAATCGTGTAGCATCACCATCATTTTGAATGTGTTTAATTACATTTGTAACCCGAAAACCATAATGACATTCGGTGTTCTGCATCGTCACTTGATGCATCTATTGTTTTTCTGAATTCAAAAATGATGGGCCCAAGGGTTTGACTAACGGATAAAATTACAAAACGTATTTTTCTTATTGAGTGGACAAGGCGCTGCTGAAAATAAACTTTATCGGTTTATGTTTACAAAAACAAACTGAACTTAACTTTGAACTTAACTTGGGTTAATGGACTAGACCCCCCTACCACATGGTACTAAAAATACTGCCATTAGGGTACTGAGTTGAATTGAATTGAATTGAAACTAAATAAATGAAATATGGATTATGGCGCACAATAAGAATGAAACGTTCTTATTTACTTCTAACCTTAGAAATCAACTGTATTATTTGTGCTATTTAGCAAACTATCCGTTAAGTCATGTCTGTTGTTGTAGACGAGCGTATTTTTACATACATTTTAGTCACCTGTAAAAATTTGCTTTCAATTTTGTTCGAGCCTTTAGTCACTTCAACCAATATTTGCTGAACATTACATTATAATCGAAAGATAAATTTACTCATTTGAAAAATATGAATAGATCACCAGTGCAATCTGCAGCGGCCGTGTTTGGCATGACGTGACGTCACGGAAATTTCTCAGTCGTTATTTGTCTTTAATATTTTGAAGGATATTCACTAGGCGTGTGACTGTATGGACAATATAGGCAATTTGATGCATACATGATAACCATTTGAGCTCGTGTTTAACAAGCCAAAGAATATATTTACAGTGGCTGTACTTTAGTGTAGTCCCTGCTTCAAAACTCAAAAAAAAATTCCCCTCTACTCCATAATGCGGGCTTTCCCTAAAGCTGGCAGTGATTGCCTATCTGCGAGGGGCAGCCAAAAATAAACAAGGAACTACATTTTGTTATTTTAGGTTAGAATAGGGCAGGTTAGGCACAAAAGCACAAATAAACACATAAAAATACAAAAAAAAACGAAAAAGCAAATAAATAAAAAGGTGTCATTCTTATACATTTGACACTATAATATAGTATCATATACATGTATATTGTTATATAATATCAACCCACTGTCAATTCTTCCGTTTTTGATCCAATTGAATCCGGTGCCAGACCCACCACCCATGTTCATATTAAACGTTGAGCTCATGTTGAGTACACCTGCATACAGTATCTATAAACCGTGGATTTCAATGAAATTTAAATGAAATTTAAATTAGGCCAGTTATGTACTTTGGGTGGAGTTACTACACAGTCCCCACAGTACAAATTAAATGAATAAGCAAATAAAAAATACGTTATAATGAGGATTAATTGCTATAGTTAGGAAAGGTGTCATTCCTGTATAGTAGACAAGTAATGTTGGAATATGAAGATTTTGTGCACATTTGGAGCTGGATATACATTTACATTGCGTTACTACCAGAAGACAAGCAATAGTTTAAAGTATTTGTACACAGAACCGTTCTGAACATGATTCCAAAACTGTCCCAAACTGTTACGTTGCATCGTCTAACATTACCAACATTAAACTGCTATTAAACACAATACTGCATGTGAACCTTAAGCCATATTTTCCTTCGGTGTTTTGTGCTGTTATAAAATATCAACCTATTGTTTAGTCTTCCCTTGAATTGAATCCGGTGCCAGACTCCACCATCGAACTGTTTAACCATTCAGTATTTCGGCTCATGTTTAGGGCACCCGAGGTATTTATAAATCGCGGCTCTCAATGTTTTGCACATTTACAAACATGACTGTCAACGTCAAGTTGTTCGTTTTTCTTACCATTGCGCTGGTTGTTCTAGCCGACGATTATGACAGGGCCCGAAGACCAGACAACAGAAGTAATGTGTTTTAATCGAACATTGCAAATTTCATCACAGGTCTGTTGGAATACTAAAAATAATTGTTGGAATGCATTTATCTTGACAGAGGCACGCCGCTGTCATCTGCCTCCAGTGAGGGGATTCTGCTTTGCCAATATCGTACGCTGGTTTTTTAACATCAGGACACGAGTTTGTCAAACTTTCCACTATGGTGGTTGTGGAGGAAATGCGAACAACTTCGTGGAACGTGAGCACTGCCAAAAGACTTGCGTTACTACGTGGCGTGGGTAATTTTATTTGGGGGTATTGGACGGGGAAGGAAATGTGCTAAAACCGTGCTATTGGTGGACATGGGCTGTGTGCGAAGGCTGCAGGATGACAATTCAATAATGGACATCGCAAGATTTACACCTGTCTACTGTTCATGTACAGTATCACAAAGCAGTTATGTCCAACTAATGTACATGTATTGTTTGGAACGTTAGTCACTTCTTTCCCTACTATAGTATACATGTATATAAGAACAGTATAAGGATGGTAGTTATAACCATATACTATACATGTACTGTAAGTTAACCTAGTATAACCATACCCCTGTAGATGGCATAACCAAGCAATCCGCTGGTCATAAGGCAAATACCGGATCTAAAATAATATGGCTCAAGGGTTTAGCAATATCATACACAGATTAGAAAAAGCATTTTTTCCAAAAGTAGATTAGGCCATTGTTAAAAATTAACATAATGATTATGCGATGTAATAGGTATCTACATGTACATGTATATTAAACCTACAGTAACTTACCTAAGAACTGGAATATATACACGTACATGTACATGTACATGTAGTTCATCCATGTCCAGTATAAGTGATATGAAACGTTTTGAATGCTATCCTTGAAACTAACCTCGCCATAAACTTGCATAAGTGTGTCTTTATCGGAAATATCCGCTACGGTATTTTGTTTGTAATCATGAATATGCGCAGTATGAGTATAATGTGGAATTAAACTTGTTATTGGAAGCCTAACTCTTCACTTTCATCATTGGAATGCCCATGCGCTGAATGTACAAGCATTACAAAAAAATAGGTCAATTACACGATCATGTGCATACATTGCTGTATGTGTCTACTACTATTGTAAATGAATTCTTAAATACATTTTAGAAAGCCGTTCAAATTTGCATTACATGTTGTGCAATCATTCAATTTACAACTTGACAAAAAAATGTATCTCGTTGCTCAGTTTAGGGCATGATGTCACAGAAATTTCGCAGTCGTGCATGAATGTCCTCAAATACTGCACTTCTAAAGGATATTCATGGATTGGGGATCGCTCATTGATGATCAATGAACTGTTTTCAATGATCAATGTTCCTGTGCCATTTGAAGCCATGCACCTTCAAACCATTACATGACCCCCACCATGCTTGACTGTGGGCAAGACATTTTGGGCCCGGAATTCTTCATTCTACTTTCTCCAAACATACCGCCGTCCATCTGCTCCGAAAATGTTAAACTTTGACTCATCAGTAAATATGACAACGGTCCCAAAAATCCATCGATTTATTGTGATACTCTTTGGCGAACATGAGCCTCTTCTTCTGGTTTGCAGCAGATATGTATGGCTTATTCCTCGCTGCTCTTCCAAAATATTGGCCTTCATTCTATATGTTTCTAATTGTTTAAGGTTGCACTATGTTATTGCTGCATAATGACATATCTTTGGCAATATCTGCAGCACTTATATGAGCGTTTATCCGCACTTTACGAATAACATCCCTTCTCTCACATTCTGTAAGTTTCCTTGGGCGTCATGATCTTGGGCGATTTTGCATTGTCCGGTCTCCTCATACTTTTTTATGATACTTCTTACAGTAAATAAACTAACACCAAACATGTTTCCAATTTCTCTGTAACTTAAACCTTGATTTCTTTGAGTAATAATACTTTCTCTCTCTGGCACTGACAGTCCACGGATTTTTCGAGTCATGTTGATCAACTGTGCAACTAAGGCAGCAAACTGGACTTATATTTGAATTAATGTGGCTAATGTGTCAAAGTTCCATCAAAAGGAATGTTAATTTGCAATTTTATCATCATTAATACCATGGAGCTCAAGGGTTGCCAATACTTATTTGGTTTGTGATATTGGGTTATTTGAAGTTTCTTTAAATAACGTTTTCTATGACTGCTTCAAAGTTTGGATGTTGTTTTATTAAAGCGTTTTGTACAAAATGTATATCTTGGTTTTTAAATACTTCAGTTGTTTTCAATTTAAATACTTCAGTTGTTTCAGTTCTATTGCCAATACCTTTTGGAGCCACTGTACACTGCGTTACTACCAGAAGACAAGCAATAGTTTAAGGCTTTTGTACAGAGAACCGTTCTGAATGTTTTTCCAAAAAATGTTAGTTCCAAACTGATACGTTGCATCGTGTAACATTACCAACATTAAAATGCTATTAAACACAATACTGCATGTGAACCTTAAGCCATATTTTCCTTCGGTGTTTTGTGCTGTTATATAATATCAACCTATTGTTTAGTCTTCCCTTGAATTGAATCTGGTGCCAGACTCCACCATCGAACTGTTTAACCATTCAGAATTTCGGCTCATGTTTAGGGCACCCGAGGTATTTATAAATCGCGGCTCTCAATGTTTTGCACATTTACAAACATGACTGTCAACGTCAAGTTGTTCGTTTTTCTTACCATTGCGCTGGTTGTTCTAGCCGACGATTATGACAGGGCCCGAAGACAAGGCAACACAAGTAATGTGTTTTAACCGAACATTGCAAATTTCATCACAGGTCAGTTGGAATACTAATATTGTTGGAATGCATTTATCATGACAGGGCCACGCTTATGTTATTTGCCTCCAGTGGCGGGATTCTGCTTTGCCTATAAAATACGCTGGTTTTTCAACCCCAGGACCCAATCTTGTCAAACTTTCGTCTATGGTGGTTGTGGAGGAAATAAGAACAATTTCTACCAACGTGAGCACTGTGAAAGGACTTGCGTTACTACGTGGCGTGGGTAATTTTATTTGGGGGTATTGGATGGAGAAGGAAGGTGCTAAAACCGTGCTATTGGTGACATGGGCTGTGTGCGAAAGCTGCAGGATGACAATTTAATAATGTACATCACAAGATTTGACACAAGTTTATGTACAGTATATCACGAAGCAGTTATGTCCATCTAATATACATTACATGTATTGTTTGGAACTTTAGTCACTTCTTTTCCTGCTACATATAAGGACAGTATAAGGATGGTATTTTTAACTACATCTATATACTGTACATGTACTGTAAATTAACCTTATGTATAACCATACCCCTGTATATGGAATAACCAAGCAAATCGCTGGTCATAACGCAAATACTGGATCTAAAATAATATGGCTCGAGGGCTTAACCGATACCATTGACAGATTAGAAAAAGCCTTTTTCCAAAAGTAGATTAGGCCATTGTTGAAAATTAACATAATGATTATGCGATGTAATAGGTATCTACATGTATATGTAACCTAACTTACCTAAGAACTGGAATATACTGTAGTTCATTCATGTCCAGTAAGTGATACACTGTATATATGAAACGTTTTGAATGCTATCCTTGAAACTAACCTTGCCATAAACTGCATAAGTGTGACTTTATTGGAAGTATCCGCTACGGTATTTGGTTTGTAGTCATGAACATGCGCAGTATACATGTTATTATAATGTGGAATTAAACTTGTTATTCGAAGCCTAACTCTTCCCTTTCATCATTGGAATGCAGAAGCGCTGAATGTACAAGCATTACAGAAAATACATGTACTGTAGGTCAATTACATGATCATGTGCATACATGATGTATGTGTCTATTACTATTGTAAATGAATTCTTAAATACATTTTAGAAATCCGTTCAAATTTGCATTACATGTTGTGCAATCGTTGAATTTACAAATTGACAAAAAAATGTACAGTATCTCAGTGCTCAGTTTAGGGCATGACGTCACAGAAATTTCGCAGTCGTGCATGAATGTCCTCAAATACTGCACTTCTAAAGGATATTCATGGATTGCGGATCGCTCATTGATGATGATCATAAATAAAATCATTTCATAACTTCGCTTGGCTCACAGTAAAACCAACTAGGAGATCAAAAGTTTCCCCCAAAATTCACCCAAACAACACTGAATCAACATCAATATCATCTTCCCCAATGGCTGTCTGTCAGCGAGTTGACTTTTGACGTTTGACCTGCACGTAACGACAGATGTGTGAGGTCATTAAGTGAACTTTAGTCTAAGTTATGTCGTATAGGAATTTGGCTCTGCAATGAGCATAAAAGGGCCTTGGTGGTTGCTATAAATGGTTCACTACAGTAGGGCCTTTGCAGAAATGTTTCGATCGTTTAACTTGCTATATCCAGTTTTTGACCTGCTGAGGTTTGTCATCATGGCAGCTAAGTTTGTAGCCTGCCTTCTCGTTGTGATAGCAATTTTGACCAGTTTCAAAGCCAGTGGTAATGTATTATTCTTTCATCGAATTCGTAGCGCACATGCATTGTATCGTGGCCACACATAACAACAACTGAAGTGATAAATATTGTGCAATTGACAGATGGGCTTGAGGATCGATGCCTTCAGCCCAGACTTGTTGGACCATGTAAAGCCAAAGTCAGCGCGTGGTATTACGACTCCAACAAGGAAAAATGCCTGGAATTCAACTATGGCGGCTGCGATGGAAACGAAAACAGATTCAATTTAAGAGAGGAATGTGTGAAGGCATGCGGGCCTTTGAATGCTGGCCTATGAACGCTTTGAATATTTTTTTTGGAGTTTTAAAACTCTGTTGTCATCGATGGAAATTGTGAATATTTATTTTTCGTGTTTCACTGTGGACTGAGAGCTTGACTGTTAAATAAACACAGGTTGCTCAACTTTTCGTGAAGTTATTTTGTCGCGTTTTGATCAGGCTACTTCTAACTTATTGTTGGGGGGAAAAATGTGACCCATAAATTTAGAAATTGAATGGAAAACTTCTCCAAATCTAAATTTAGTTGTTTTCTCTTATACATGTACTTGTTAAAAACATCTGGTTAACAACTCCAAAAAATGACTGCGACTAATTTGCTTGGTATGAGGCACCCCCCTGCCCCAATCCATATACAAAGTAGGTAAGAGTATCCTGTTATCAATTTAAGGTCTCTTATATGGTCTCTTAACACTGCAGTAAACATACCGGTAGTGATCACTAAGTACTGTAATACATTTTAATAGTGGTATATACAGTACATATCAAACACATATTTGAAACTTTAATAGCGATGTACATGTACGAATATTCTTCGTCATCACGATAATTTATCATAATTAACTTTTATGTTAAGCTGCAATAAGATTGCATGCTGGAGAATTGTGTCAAATTGTGTTATCATTAAAAAAATAACTTGTTCCGAGAAATAAGTCGGTTTCTCAGAACTAACACTATAAACATCAAATTCTACAACAAATTACCAAAATAATCATGTGGATTGCGAAGGTGTGTCGTTCTAAAAACCTTAGTTTAGCACCCAACTATGTCACATTCGCAAATATTCTATAATATGAAGCAACATTGTGCATTGATATGCATGATTGTCTGATGCTCATCACGTAAACATTGTTACACACCCATATCTGAATTATTAAAAAGCCGGTAGGTTTGGGGAATTGAACCACATAAGCGGAAACCCAGCACATTATGGTCATTCAGCTTAATTACAGTTCCATAATGAAAAACACCAGATGGTCGATGGCTTCAATGGTTTACTTTGGTTATTTGACCTTAATTAGAAATTTAGATTCCAATTGAATGTGCGCAAACATTCAGCTTTCCCAACTGCCCTTACACTGCATGTCATTAACAAAAGTGGTACAAATATCCATTGGTTTTATCTCTGTGCATCCAGATGCTCCAGAGCATTCCATCGTGACACAAGATGGCCGCCATCCAGTTACTGGCTTGTCTGCTCATTGCCCTGCCAATCGTTTTCAGCACCCATACCGATGGTAAAGTAGCTTATTGATGTTATTACGGGGTTATCGCATGTGTAATCCAAAATACATGAAAATATGGTTTCATTCGATTTTGTTAACTTGAAATTTAACTTCTTTGTGATTTTCAGGTAATTCCTCAAGCGTGTGTACCCTAGGCAGAGTTGTAGGAAACTGCAAGGCATACATGCCAAGTTGGTTTTATTGCCCACGGAAGAACGACTGTGAACCATTCATTTATGGAGGTTGTGGTGGCAACGGAAACAGATTCTCGACTTATTGCACTTGCATGAAGACTTGCGGGGGTGTTACTGAACGCTAGTCGTGCATTCCTTAATAATCAATTGCATAGCAAAATTCTTTCCGAAGAAAGTGTTCGATATTTTTTTCAAACGATATCGGTGCAATACTGTAAGCAGGTAAAGAAGAAGCTATGATTAAATAAAACGTTGACAGTAATTGTAAGTCCATTATTTTAAATTGTTTCTGAATCACGTTGTACATTGATTGTTTCCATAATTATCGATATTATGCAGCCTCAATTGGGTATAACAAGCATATATACTGTACATTTACAGCCAATATATGTGTAGAACTTCGAATGTTTAATTGTTTTAAATAAAACTGACAGTCTGTGTAGTTTTATGCGGACTAACAACGTTATTTTCAAAATCGATCCAAGAATTGGACATACTACATTGGTGCTGCTATCGAAAGTACAGTATCAATAGAAAAAGGACACGCAGTGAGATTGCATACCAACCAGTGGTTTTTCTATATTGAAATTGCCATTATTTTCGGGGTATATTCTCTAGGGAGGTCCTAAGTTGACCTAGAAGCTTGCCCTATATGATTCAGAATACAAGTCTAACGCATTTTTGCAAAACAATTGAACTTTAAATATCTGCGCACTAAACCATCGATATGCTTTAAAGATGTAAACAGCTTTAAGTGTTGAAATCGCCGCCAATTATAACGAAAATGTTATTGTAAAATTAACATTACAATTGAAAAGTACAAAACTACTAAAAATGCCAGCTTCCTTCCTTTCCAAAGAGCAGTTTGAATATCACATGTTAGGGTACGTGTAACTCGATTTTGATGGACCCATCACCACCAGTGTCTGGTGGTGACGGGTCCATCAAAATCGAGTGACTAAGACAAGTAAACATCGTACATCTGTTACAGTTATTATGTAGTGATAACGTCATACTGGTATACGTCACATCAGCATTGTCTACAACAGGATGTTATCGTCTGGGTAACACTTTCCAGATCAATTCCCATCGTTTCCGAGTAGACAAACCTTGTTACATCATCATGCTTGTTAGTGCCAAGCTGCTAGCCTTTCTTTTACTGATGCAGTTGGCTGTTTCCATCGTCGAATGCAAAAATGGTAAAGTACTAATTTCTAAATACTCCTACCTTGAAATCACGATTTGGACAAACAAGCTATGTCAGATCACTGCCACACAACTAATACAGCATACCTTGCTGCTAGAACGATATGCACTGCAGCAATTCATAAATCATTTGAGTGCAGATAGGTGAAATTTCCATAAAATTTTAACTTTTGAACTGTTTTCATATTTCGTTATTAATTCTTAGAAAATACACCGGGGAGATGTCTGCTGTCCAAAAAGACAGGGCCATGTAAGGCCCTAATGGAGAGATGGTTTTACAATAGGGAAACGCAAACCTGTCTAACATTCAACTATGGCGGATGCCAAGGAAACGACAACAGATTTGAGACTCGTGAAGAATGCTTGCAGACCTGTAAGCCAAAACTGTCCACCAGTACCGATTCAGTTATCTAAAGTTTCATAAGCGTTTTCTCGAAGATATCTCTGGTGATTTTTGTTTTATCCAATGCTAAAGTTTGCACAGGTAATTCAAGATTGAAAGTATTACAGAAAAGACAATAGTACAGAAATGTTGGAAACTCCAGAGAATACATATATGACAATTATAACTTTGAACCAGCCTGAGATAAACTTAGAACTAGGTTGAAGAGAAAAGCTTGTGTAACATTTCGAATTGTTCAAACATGTCTACAAAATTAAATAAAGATGACTTAAGCCATGGTTAAAAGCAGTTTCCTTTTACATACAACGTAGCAACGTTTTAAGCTAAACACAGTGTAGATGAAGTTTAAGGTGTTTTATTGGAATGCATAGCTTGTTACATTGCAAGTGTAATAGCACAATGGGAAATCAGTTTATGATGAAACTAGCAATAACAACACAATGTTAGTTGGCAGGCTATGGAAGCTCACGGTGACGCACATGTTACGTATTAGGGCTGCACGTTCTCATGCATTCGTCATAGGTCCCAAACCTGTTGCCATTTCCACCGCATCCTCCATAGTTAAATTTTTTGCAGTCATGATCCTCCAGACAGTAATACCAACTGGGAAAGAGAGCATCACAGGGTCCCTGGACAGAAGAAAGAAGACACCTGGCGGGTCTGCCTAATCAACACAAACAATAAAACCTGTTTACCTCAGGCAAAGCTTATGAACGACTTAAGTTTCTTGGTAACCAGTAAATACTGTCAGTTACCACTCTCAGCTGCTCCAGGAATGACGAAATAAACTGCTAGCGTCACGATGAGGAACGCCCAAAATTTTAGACTGGCATCCATATTTCGATGAGCTTGAATAGTGTGTTGACTGGATCTTGCAATCGCGCAGAATGACTGGGGAATTACAGAGCATTATTATTCGTCAGTTCCTAGAATTTCACCATAGCTTAGCCAGAAGTAACTATGACGTCGACTATGTGACACCTGTATGCTAATAACTTACTGCCTAAGCAGAATAACATCCGTTGCGGACAATTCCGTGGATTTCACACACAGCTGCTTGATCATTACACTTAAGCTTCTAATATATCACAATTAGCGTTTTGACTAAGCTCTGATGCTTTATTACGTGCATCGTTGCAAACTGAGATTGCTTTGCATAAATTGAAACTAGTTGCCTATCATAAATATTTAAGTGGAAAGTTATAGATTAATCATGAAAATTACTCCCATATGGTTTCGTAATCCGTAAATGTCATATTCTTTTCCAAACATCACAGTTGTCGAGAAATTTAAAATTATTATAGACTTTTCTCTCACCTAGAATAAGCTGTTCCATTGTTTTGCTATATAAAAATATATGTGAAATGTGTTAAAAATGGCTTAACCAAACTAATGGTATTCTGAGAAATTAGGTGTTTCAAGTGTAATGGCCAAGCTAGTATATGCAATTGCACCAATTATATATTGTATCCTGCTTAGACAATACATGTCTGTTATCAGAATACAGATGTTCACCAGGTGCGACATGTACATACAACGACATGTTTACTCCTGGCTTGGCCATGATGCATTTCTCTGAACTAATTAGTAATCAAGTCGTTCACCGAGCTCAAAACAACAACCTATTCAAGCTCGTTGCCATTACCGAAATTTGGCAATTTTTGCCAGCACCCATGGAGCAAACGAGAGTGGTAACTTATTGGTCATCAATCAACTTATCAAAAAGATCAAAAGTCGTTCACAGGGTACAAAAAATCTTTGTATTGGTTAGGTCAACCAGCCAGGTGTCTTCTTCCTTTTGATGAGGGACCCTGTCTAAGAGCTCCGCTTCCCAATTGGTACTACTCCCAGAAGGACCAAAATTGTCAGACATTCTACTATGGGGGATGCGGTGGTAATGACAACAGATTTTGGAGTTATGACGAAATTATGCATGAAAACCTGCAGCCGGAATTATGCAACAAGTGCGTCACCTTGATCTTCTATATCCTGACCAGCAAGCCTTGGAGAAACTAACACGGCATGCGTAATTATTGTTAGTTCCTTAACAAGTGAATTTGGCACCGCGAGTGGCTGGATTACAATAGTGCCAACTCTAATTTTACTATTTTATTGCATAACTGAGGATAAAAGTTTCCTTCCCTCATTACAAGTTTTTATTCCATGTATTTGGTTCACATGAAGTACCTATACAGGCGGCATTGCAACCACTATGGTCAAAAATGGTAGAGTTTACCATGATCTCAAAGCACTGATCAGTGTTAAGTAACATCTCAAAAGAAAATTGAATTTACCTAAGTTTGTTAGGCAATTTGGTCACATGATACCAGTGGCCATGTTTTTCTCCAAATTTTGTTCCTTGATACTTAAACATTTTTTGAAAATGATTTCTTGTAATTTCTTAAGCAATATTCTCAAAGTAATAACAAGAAAAAGGATGTAGGTTAAATAAATACGCACAAGAGTAATAAAATAAAGCTAATTTGAAATTCTGTCATAAAAGGAACAAACTGTAAATCCTTAAATCCACCAAGTAAACATGTGAAAATCTAGCTTTACTTTACAACTCCAAATGGAAACGTTCTTTCAACAATACGATTTACAATACTGCGAAAGCAATCGGCGAAAGTACTTCAAGAAAAATATAGAGATTTCGCGAAATTTCAAATCGCTTTGGTTGAACTTTTAACATCTAGGCCTGCTTCTCGGAGCATCGTCAAACTAATGACACTTTTGACAGGATATTAATCACCTGCACTGCAACGCTTATAATCCCTTGGTTGAAATATTATATTTACTTAATTCCATTTTACGACAAAAAACGCGGATATGACGACTGATGATTACCACAATTTGCCGGATTGTTGATCTACAAGATGTAAAGATGTACAAAGCCGAAGGATGCACGCTTGCATTTCTGATAAATTAAGTGTCATAATGTTTTTTAAATGTGACATCAATTTGCCTGCTTTACAAAAACGATGGTCAAAGATACCAGCAATAAAACTGAACAATATACATGTGTATATACATTTTTATGAAACAGTTGTTTTTTATGGTTCACGCGATATAACTTTAATTAATTTAGTATGAGTTTTAATCAATTTAATATAATTCGATTATATTTTAATCAATTTAATTTCATTTTTAATCAATTTAATACAATTTAATTTATCTTGTAATTTTATATTCTGAATATTTCATTTCACATTCATTGTTCTATTTTGCTGTAACATTTGTGGAGTTGGGAAACCTATCACACCACATGGCACTTCATGGGCTGACTGTGGGTGTATTAAATAGAATTGAATTGGCTTAAACAGGAAACTGACAATTTTTGCCATTGATCTCCACTGAATCGGGGATGCGATATAAGCATCAGCTGATACGTATTAGTCCTTTTCTCAATTTATCTTTTGATTTTCTTTGATTATTTTAATTTTTACCGTTTGGATTTGAGCAAGAATGAAAACATGGCCTTCGATAGCGTTACCATTTCGATCGAAACCCTCCCAAGCGGTCATTGGAATCAGGTCGTCAATGTGGGTCAGCAATTACATCTGAGGCTGTGACGTCACAGAGCCACAGGTGAAAAACCCAGGAAATCACCTATACCAAAGCCGGTAAAGTGGCCAAAGTCCCAAAACAGCTACCAAACAAGTGAAATTGTTGGTCACTTACCCAAACAGCAGCAGAGCACCAGGGCGACAGTCGTCGAAAACCCTTCCATGGTTGAAAAAACACGAAAACGAACTGCCAACTGTAGCTGGCGACAATGACTGCTCAAACTCGTTCCAAAAGTGTCCACATCAAGGCCGAAAATCCCATTAAGAACGATCCGTAAAACAGGATTTGAGCATTAGGCAAGCTTTACCTACGCAAGCTACCTGCGTCTGGTCGAATCTTGCAAGTTTTCCTGAAGTTTTCCACACTTCCTTTTCGTTTTGGGTTTTATCAAGCTGTTATCATCATGCGTAACATCGACAAGTCTTCTCTTCTATTTCGATCCAAATTAGGTGACTTATTTCCATCACTTTATGCACGTTATGACGTATCATATGGAAATGTCATCAACTCTGGTACTGCTGATGGCCACCAGATGGTATTGGCCAAGCTGCTGGCTTCAATTCGCAACTGGGTTTGTCTTCGAAACCCATTTTCCACCTGGCTGACCTCATAGCTGATAGTTGTTTTTGACTTTTTACCTGCTCGGACCTGGCCTAACTGACCGATAACAATGGTACAGGTAGTTTTCTTGGGTTAGCCAACCAACCTCTTCAAGGTAGGTAGACCGTTGGCCTTCGTAAATAATTCAGCATTCTGCTTGAGTGGGTTTTCCCTTAAAACTTCCTGGCTTTTCAGAAATTACACGTCATGCATCAAAGTGAAATTCTGGAGGTACAAGGATGCGCCAGCAGGTGGCGCTGCGTTGCCAACTTGGTGATAAAACCAAAAGTTATCATTCAGGAATCAGGATTATTCAGCTATCAAGCATGAGACGTGCTGAAAGATTCCCATAATTAGAATAAATTTCCAGCACGCAACATCACTAACTTCATGGCAATATGCATTCTCACGTTTTGGTAGTGGGGCCATCAGCGACCGCTGGTGGTGCTGGCTGACTACGACAAGGCGTTATCAAAAGGAATTAAGCTTAAGATAAGCTTAATAATTTTATTGTGGTTGTTATGTACTCGTATGCGAGAAAACCCAGTTTTCCGTATTGTATTGTCTGATGCCATCCCCAGAATACGTATACGTTATCGCATACATTTTATCAGCAATAAAATTTTCAACTTCCTTCACTTTACCCTACTTTTCCAGGTTTTAAAAACAAATTTCCCTGATCATCAGAAATGCAAAAAGATGACATATGCCAATGTAGATCATACTGTATTTATTGTCCATTATGCATGTACTGTATAACTTCATGTGTATAAATTGGAGATGGAATAAAAGATGTTATATTTTCCATATCAATCTGTTGACATTCTCAGCCATAAGGGGTTATTTTCCTTTGAGCTAAGTTAGTAGTAGTATAAAAGATGTTATAAGGAAACAGCAAATTTAGATTAGTCCTACAGGCATGTAGCAGCCAAGTCCCACTGACGAAAATTTCAAGTAAGAGTTGCATAAAATAAGACCAAAACCCAAGGCCAATTCCATGACTTATTACAAATAAAAATTATTTTTCCCTGATTACATTTCACGTCTTTCCAATTCCCCTGCCAATTTCAGGTCTTCCAAGTCACTGAGGTCAGGGGGATACTTAGTTCTCTTCAAATGGCAATTGCATGTTCATGTACACTTTCAAATATAACTTTAAATTACACTTTCAAAATTCATCAAGCTAAGAAAGCACCGCTGTAAAGCATTTTGCATTGTATTTTTGCACGAGAGTGGTTTTTGATAACAATCCAATTTTGAGTTGTTAACGGTTGCTATATACTTGCAACAGGTGGCACTAGGAGTCATTCTCAAATCTCAATAGCAGTAACCCATTACCAACCTACAGTGTGTTGTAACTTTGGCATACAATAACGAAACTTTAATTGCAAGGACCTCAGTTTTTCAAACTTTTAACAATAGGTTTTACGCAACTAGCTAAATATGTGGGTGTATGCATTTCATCCCTATTTTTATTTTTATTTTTTTACTTTTACTTTTATTTCGAATCACTTTCAAATGGCTTTTAAAATTGCATTTTGTAAGGCAGTATCACGTCAAACGCCCCAAACTTTTTCAAAATTGGCACCCTAACATTCAGGGCTAACACTGCACTACAGATCCATGGGCATTAGTTGTGATTACTGTAAACAAAAAAAACAATTTTGACCAAGACTGGTCGGTTTGCAATTTGTATGCTATACAACGTAGCTCTAAATTAGTCTAAAGTGTAGCAAGAGCCCCATACAGGCTGTTGGAGCCTATTCACGACTGTATAAAGGTGATGGTTTATAATAGGTAAGAATGTTGACAGGAGAATAGTTTTGACAACAATGGCCAAGGTTGGTAAAAGTGGTCGACATGAAGAGGGGGTTACCTTCACAGGTAGGGGAATATGAGGGCAGCCAGCTGGAACCTGCTGGCTTATCGACATTTAGGAAGTGAAAAGGAAGGGAGATGACATATTCGGTAAGTTAGGGGAAATAAGTTGGAGGCCAGACATGTTTTTGGTCTTGAAATTTCGGTCTGGGAGAAACGAGTTTCATGCGCTCAGACCTAATTTTCTTGCCCACTGACTTTCCCTTCACCCTTCGTTCCTGACGACAATGTGTCACTAGCCAAGCAACGATCAGTTTTAATAACAGTGTTCCACAGTGTTCCTCGATAAATTCATGGGTTGGGACAAACAAAAAAAAACGAATTAAACAGAGGAGCCAAGCTCTTTGACCTATCGTGGGGCAGTGACCGTAAGGGAGTGATAAATAGAATTTTTAGTATTTGAAATGGAGACTATTAATATTAGGGCGTAGAACTTAGCATCCAGAAGGCTGCTGAAGTATCAAAAACATTCACATAAATGACAAATAGAAAAAAGGTACTGGAACAATGCACATAGATTGAATATGGACTGATAAGCTGTAATTTTAACAAGCTGTTCCAAATGTTGCCATTTTCCAGTATCATTCCATGAGAGGAACACTAATAATCAATCCATTCATTAGAATACCATTTTTCCAAAGTGAAATTCCTCCATAATAAAAAGATGTTTCCTTTTTGCAACGAAAAAGTATCTCTCCAAAGTATTGGATTTTGTCCCAAAATTGCATACATACATGTATTTACAAATTATCATGTTTTGTCATCCAGTCGATAAGGTACGAGTCTCTTTATCTCGAAAAAGTAGGTTTAAATTTTCAGGGTAATTCTTTTTGCAAAGTGTGACTGTTTCCAAATTGGCAATTATCAACCCTAAGTTTAATTCGAATGATGATGGTGTCAACATGGCATCAGGGCAACAATTAACATTTCAGAAAAAGAGACATTTGTTGGAAAGTTTTTTTCTGAAAACCATGCAAAACTTTAAAGCCTACTTTTTCTGAAAAATGATTATGCAATGTTTAGCTGAAGGAATGAACTGAAATATGCTTGAAATTCCTTGTGAAAATGCAAAACTTTAGAAGTAAATTATAGTTTGATACAGTTAAAAAAATCAGGCATCTGACACAGATGGTCGAAACAAGCAAAACGTTATTTATGGGATTGTTCAGTCAAGATCTAACCACATCAATTGCATTTATGAGTTATTTGATCCCTAACAAGGTCACAATTACAATTTCATATCAACTGAAATAATTTCAACAAGCTATTTAGTGATTCAAACGTACACGTATATGATTCGTTACTGCTCTAACATTCGAACTACTATATCAAATGCTTAAATTTCCCTTCATCATTACTTTTATACTTCTTCTCAGCGCCATCTTAGTGACGTCACCACCTACACAGCGCTCGAAATAGCTCGTGTTGCTCACCAAAACTAATAAGATGTTGAAATGTTTTCTGTTCGCATTTTGTTATTTTCATCATGACTCGCCAAATAGCTTTCAAACACTGCGAGGCAAACACACCTCTCGAGCATCACGGCCGAATAAACTGCTATATGACCCACGAACAATTTACAAATCTAGCCTCGATTTTTCGCAGGACAGGATTTTTTGCAAAATGAAATAATCTCTGAACGAGTACCTGTTGAAAGGTAGGACTAGCAACATATGGTCAAAGCAAGCAAGTTATTTATGGGATTGGTCAGCCAGCATCCAACCTCATTAATTTCCACATATTTTGCTATGCAGACCAACGTTTGACTCAAATGGTTCGATAATTGTTTCTGGGTACAATTAGGAGTTTCAATTACATGACATTGTTTCCCTGAGTCATTTAATGTGGTTGGCAGTAAATGCATGCCTCATTTAACGCCCTCGTGAGAGCATCTCGCGAATTTGTGCAGATATTTCAATTTAGAAAATGCAAAGAGCAATTTGTGGATGAAATATCATTTTTCCAAAATACAATTCTTCAATAATAACAACTTAGGATTTTGCAATGAAAATGGCACCTAGGATCAGTAAGATAAAGGTTTGGGATTATCTATTGTCAAACATACTGTTTGAATAGTTTCTTTAAAATATTGCATTTGTTCTAAAATTGGTATATTTTGTCGTCATGGCCAATTTCTTTATCGATGAGTTTAGTTTCAAATTCAACTATAATTCTACAAAAGATTAATGTAACTTGGCGTGAAGTAACTGACGCCAAGTTATGCCAAGTTCCTTAGAAATGCGTTATTCAATTCAAATTGCAAAAGAGGTTGATTTTGTTCTTTATTTAATCAGTTTTGATTTTTCCCCGATTAGGTACTGCAAGTTTCAGATTTCAACGATGATGCTTTCCAAATATGCTACTTCTCACTTAATTTCTTTAAAGTTTTCCAAAACAGTTACTTTTTCTAATATAAATAATAGTGTAATGTAACATCGTGTGAAATATTGGAAAAAATCAGGAGGGATGATGCATTTTTATCTATACAAATGAGTTATTCGATAAAAGGGTATATTTTGCTGTTCATTCCATCAGCCATGGCTTCACCTCGCGAAAAATAAGTTCAAAATGTTAAAAGATGTTCCTTGTCAAATTATGTTATTTTAGAAACGAATATGCGTGAAATATCTAACAGATAAATGATTTAATTTTATTTGTTGTTTATGTTCCATCAGCTATGATGCTACTTTTCCCAAAATCATTTATCTCTAAATTGAAACATAACAAGACGTCTTTTTGAAAACAAAAATATTTAAAGCTACTTATATAGATTAAAAAAAACAGTTAAGGAAATGTGCTCATAAGGGTTTTTCTGGGGAAAAAGCTGTAATTATGTTTTTTAAAGTCATCTTTTATAGTGTTTGTAATACATATGCAAAATAAAAAATAAGATGCAGTACATGTAAAGTATACGCAAATAGTTTGAAGTTTAATTCCTGGGTTCTGAAAAGTTTGTAATGGTGTCGGAATGCACATCACCCCATGATTCATTTTGTCATGTTTGGCAAGAATATTAGAAAGAAAAATTTCCACAATGCTTTTATACAATTTGCGACAAAAAGTGAATCACCTGAGGGATGGATGCCAAACCCTGAAAAAGTTGGAAACGTCGGTACGAATGACCAGCTTTCCAAATGTATCACCGGAAAGTGAAAAACGGGAAATCAATGTCGGCCTAGTAACCTTCAATATTTCTATTTCGTAATCTTAGCTAATCCGCTCGATTAATTAGGGTAGTGCATATGGGGCAGTGGTAGAACAACAACTTTTAACTCAACTAGATTTTCAAACTTTTCTTTCCTGTTGGCACAAAAAACAGCATAAGGCCAGAAAATAATAGAGGTGAAAGCATTTTTGTCGGTTCCAATTTCGTTTGGAGGTGAATTCGGTTACCGTGCAATGAGAAAAATGTCTAATTAGACTCCGTCAAAAGCATAATTGTTATTCTACTATGAGTCCCACCCTTGTCGTTGTTTTCCTCGTGCACACTTTCCTCGTCATTTCATGGTCGGTTATGATGGATGTGTAATTCACGTCAAAATATTGAAGTAACATCGAAATACCAAGTCAGTTTTATATGGCCTCTTCATGGGGGAGCAACATTAAGATTTCCACTAGATTATTATACGTGTGAAACTTCAATGAATTCGATAACGATGACAGGAGGTGGCTTAAGGACCTTGCATTAAAAATTGAAAATATGATTAAATAATCTTTGCTATTTTAACCGCGAAACATGCACTGAACTAAGAAATATGCCCTACTCCAAATGTGCACAAAATAATGTACTGTATGTATGTATAGAATGTCACCTGTCCTAGCTGTTGTGTAATGTTTTAGATATTTTTTTGATTGTATTTTTGTGATTATCCTAACATGTGATTTCCGCACTTAAAATAACCAAAAATGCATATAATTACTTCATTTACCCTTCCAAGTGTCAGGAAATCACTGCCAGTGTACGAGTCGTTAGGAGAAGCCCATTATTTTAGTGTCTACATGTATGCTGAAGTGAGGCATACATTATAACAATAATAAACTTTCCAGAAATAAGGAAGCTATACGATTATCACCTACAACAATCCAATATTTTCCTATTTCTGGAATTAAGTTTATTATTATTATTATTATTATCCTGTATGCAGGTAGATACAATGGGATAGTGGGCTTCTCCTTCAAACACTAATTTCTTGGTGTGAGGAAATGCCAAGAGTGCGATGTGCATTCTGGTTCCTTGTGTGATTAAGTTGGGCGTTCAAATTCAAGGTGTTCCTTCGCATCTTTGCGTGCCCAGCAGCGAAAACACGAGGAGACAACAAAAAATAGGACTACTGCTTTCCATTTCCAGTCAGACACGAATCCGCTTATGAGGGCCTTGAGTCTTGAATGAGAAATTATTAGGTGAAGGACAGAATGGGAAGGGGACAACACTGGAATAAAGGATTGTGGCTATTAATTAGTGGGGAATCGATAAGAGATAATCTGCATGTGTGATGTGGCTGGCATAGGCAGTTACAGTTACTCGCAATGTTTATCATGTTGAAAAGGGCAATCCTGATGGAGCTTGTGGATAACATACATGTACAATGTACATTATCTATAAAACAATCTGACAGCACTTCTTTCGTAATGTTGTCAGATAACTCGTCGCATTTCAGTAAAACAAAGCATGTTGTTCTAATGTCTAAATTGTGTTTTCTGACAGAGTAAAGGGAACGTTCAAAAATTATGCGATCACCTTATGAGAAGGTCAGTTACATGATGATGTCATCATTGCTGATGCATTAAACATTGGGTTAAAATCCATCATTTGTAAACCTGTTTTGAAAAAAAAAATAAGTAGAACTATTATCGCTCAATTATTAAGAACATTATTTTTGTCAATAATAACATCGATTGAGGATGAGATAGGATGGGTCTTGAATAGATGCCAACTGCTAACTTAGGAGTAAGGAGGTTTGCAATCTCGAAAAAGTTAGGACATTATATTTCAACCTCGCCAAGTTAAATTATGGTTGGCTTATAAAATGCGACAAAGGCATATAAAGCCATGACGTTGATTATACTAATAACAAAAGACTGCAAACCAGCACATCCCGTAAAGACGGATCGTTTGAATTCATGGCGTCACCAAACAGGAAGAAAACAAGTTTCGAGCCGCAAATTGGTTGGGCTGAAATCCATATTCCCTTGTTTCGTTTACAATATACGGCCTGTTATGACACGCAATGTTATTGATCTCTTGCACCTGAATCATTGATTACTTCTGCCAAGCAACAGACAAACCGAATAAACAAAAACATGTGCTCAAAGACCAATGGCAGTCGACAGAACAAACAATTAAACCATTTCATAAACATGATGCATTGAGTTATGATCATTTGGAGTTACTACCCTGTTGAGCTTTAATTTATCGTATTCGTCCAATTTTTAAAATTTCACGATGTGCTTTGAATCGCCAATCCATCGTATACTGTACAGTATTTCAGTTCTGTTTTTAGTTCATTTCACTGCAGCCACTAAAATAGCTCATACTCATCTTTGAAAGAAGTTCAAGAAGTGAGCATGACAGAATTGACGACCAATCATGCGTTACCATGGGGCCAGAAATAAACATTCGTCAAGTGTACATGTACTTCTATAATGGAAAAATAATTGATTTTCAACATGTACTATTTCCATAGTTCGATAATTTCTAAATGGGAGCTTAGATATAGCAAATAAGGCTTGATAGTAGAACTTTCCTTTTTTGTGGGGAGAAGTGATGTTTAAAATTGGAAAATATTTTTATGGAAACGTGGACTCAACCTAGAACCCTTCGAATAGTAATGCTTAATCCTAGGATTCGCCAACCGTTTAACTTGCAAATTAGTTATTTTTCATTCTTACATGTATCTCAACCAACAAAGACATGCAGGCTTTCTTATGAGATTGTTCAGCTATGCTTATCCCAAATGACCTCTTACACAAATTTGAACATAAGGGTGTCTACTGGACGATAATTTCCAATTCCAGGGTATTTCCAGGAATGTCTTGGACTTAATAATCTCTTATTTCAGAACTCAAAATAAAAACATTTATAGTTATTAAATAATTGGCTAGAATCACTATATAAATGTACAGGTATATAAACAAGTGTTTCCCAAATCTTTTCTTACTACCGCCCCCTTGTACATGTGCAGGACATTGATAAATAAAGTTATCCAAAAACTTTCAGTGATGCAGAATGTTTTTGAGAACAATTATGACTCAAACGGTTGACTTTTTCAATTCCACTTCAAAAAATACAGCATAAATTATGGATTTTAATACCGTAATTGATGGTATCAAAGTCCAACTTTCAACGTGAAATCAAAAATTTCCAGGACTAAGAAACATATGAATAGATCCAGGATTTCCAGTCCAGTGAGTCTTCATGGAAACGTCAGTTTCTTTCCATCATGGCACGCAAAATGCCTTTTTTCAAGCTCCTAACATTCTTTTGCCAACTTTTTGATGGTAGACCTGATGATCGACTCTTGCCTCTAAGGGGCCAAGATGCTCCCCAACGTTCCCACGCCTAATTCCAGCTCAATTAATTGCCAAAAGGTGATTAATCCAAGCAGCAGCAGCCTCTGATGACTGGGCCAAGTTAGTCACTGGACCCGTCCCAGACTCCCAGCAGCAGTGCTGCAGGAGGGCGTTGCTCACCGGAAGCAGCTTGGTCAGGTGGTAGGAAGTGCACCCAAAATCGGTTCCCCTCCATGTCCAAGTCTCATTCTGTTCGCCTTCCCGTGCCAATTTTCGGCCATGACATCATCAGCGATGGCTTCCCATTGGCCGCCATTGGCACCTGAAACCGGTTGCCCTCCCACGGTGGTTCCCCTCACCTGGTGACGTCACCATCCGTCTGCAGTTGACTTTTAGCTTCGAAACCCAACGGCCACTGCTTGCATTCCTCGGACAGGTAGCGAAGTGTGAGTGTCGTGTTATTTCTTCCGACCGTGACTTTGGAACGTCACTTTGGAACGCTGCAGGATTTTAGAATGATGGATTTGGTGCGTCTGTGCGCGTTGGGAGTGCTGCTGGCCACCGCAGGTAGGTGCATTCATCGGTTCTGGGATGTTGTGGAATGTCCAAAAATGTGCTGGCTGCAGGTGCGCAATTTGGGTAGTTGGGCGCCATCTTTCTGGTACCTTTTCCGTCCCTGTTTTAGGGCCACCTATTCGGCCCCAGTGCTATCTGGCGCCAAATCAGAGGGGACCTTTGTGGGCCGTTGAGCTAGGTGCTTCCAATTTTGGTGCCCTTCAATTTTTGGACGCATTTGGGACGAAAACGGATTTTTGGGCGTGGGCCAGCGTTTGAACTTACTCATTTCGGGATTTTCGCCATATTTTGGGGGTCCAATGGCCAGTTCGAACCCCTGGAGATTGTCTTTGTGCTTGGCATAAAATAAGAATAGAATTCGGAAGTAGTTTCGAGTTTTTCGAAACAAATTTGAAATGGGCGTGGACGCTGTGGGCCATCAGCAGACCATGTTTTTTTGGTAGGCCTAACGGGCGAAATTGGCTGAATTTTGATCTTTTTTCCACAAAATATAGGACATGTTAAGCACATGCAAACGCAATGGGCAATGTAAATTACAAATTTGTGGTCAGTTCTTGAGGAGGCGTTGAAGACACCATTTTTCCCAAACATGCATTTTAATAGGAATTATAAATGTGTTAAAGTTGGCGAAAAGTGTTAAACTTCTTGGGTAAATTGCAACTATTTGCAAGTTTTGCGTTTGTTCCAAACACCCTAAACAAAGTTTGCGCTATGAGATTGCAATGTCGTGACTCTGCATAAAATTCAAATTTTCAAAGTTTCTACATGAGCTCAGACATGGTACAATATAGCAAACGCTGACTGTTGCCATTACAATCGTGCAATTTCAATGCAATGTTTATGTCTCTTGGTAACCTGTGGAGCCAAAATAAGGGCGTTGCAACTTTTGGGCAACGGAAACGTCAATCGACATTTTTAAAATTTTGAATTTTGGCACAAAAAGTGCACACTAATATCAGTTAGGGTTTGCGTCCTTAAAAAACAGGAAAAAACTACGAAATGGGCTTAAACGCAGCGTGACGAGCGTAAATGTGGTGCTGACCATAAATATGGCTAATTTTTTGTAATTTTTAAAATGGCGGTTTTGCGCCTGGGGGCGTGCGCTGACGCATGCGCAATGTGCAGCAAGTCGTGCTTGAGGAAGCAAAATGGCGGCCGCCCGCAAAGCAGGTTGATAAAAATAGGATGTAAAGTGTATATCATTTGTAGTTAGGAGTGCATCATTAACATAAAATAACCAATCCCAGATTTTCCGCAAATTTTATTGCACAAAATTCGCTCCTCCTCAACCTGTGTCTGGGGCTAGACATCTTAATGTGATCAGGAATTTGATGACAACGCCCTTTCCAGAAGACCAACGAGGATAAGCAGCCCAAAAACAAGCTGATATGTTCAAAATATCTTGAAATTTAATGCGAAGGTGTTACGTAGCCTTTTTTAATGAACAGGCCCGTGAACTTCGTTAATTAAACACGTTTACTCTTACGAAAACTAAGCCGAGCAATCTGTTGTTGAGCAGGAACAGGAAACACTTGTTGATTAATCCACCCTTGAAATCAATGCAACTGGGTTACAATAATATACAATTGCACCAAGTTGGCATCCGGCATAGCGTGTGCCGCGCCGCAAAAAAATCATGTTTTCATAAATGGTTTTGCATTGAGGTTTTGTTTGCTCAATTTCTCGCTCAAAACGCAAAATTGTTTGACAATAAAATCAGATGGCGACAAGTAATAAACTATTTTTGATCAGTAAAGTTTATGCTAATTTGCAAAAGAATACCTAAAACCGTGCAGAAAGCTCTCTTAATACTTTCTGACCATATTTTTCAATCGCCATGTGGTTATGAAGGAAAATCAGAAAGCACCCTCATGATATTGTATGTTGCTAAGTTGGCTAATTAGAAAAAAAATTCAAAACCGTGCTTAAACGCATTAATGCATATTTCATGAATGCCAAAATTAAGGATCTACATTGTACATGTATACTCGATATTAATGACGGCCTTTATCAGTAGAATAACTTTTTGATTCTTCCTCCATGCACTTGAAGCTTTAGTATATCACATTGTGAAAACTTTATGGTCATATTTTTCAAATATTATAACATTTAGTTTTTAAATTCAGGGGAGTAAAAGATGAGCTAATTGGAGCGAAATACGAAAACCATGATCAAACTCATTTCATGAACTCCAAAATTAAGGACATGCCCAACTCCATACGTTTATACATGTATGTTCTTTAAAATAAAAATTTGCTAATGACACAAGAACACCTGTATTAAATATCATTGTGGTCTCTGCTGCAAACAACCCATACCTCCAAAAGATAATGAAAGAATGCAATTCTATAAACAATAAATAGAAAGCATTTCAGTGGGTGTTTACACCCCAGCAGGACTTTCATGGCGCTCTTGTCAAAAGCAGGTGATTCAGGACTAAATACCTGCACCTTCTGTCAGGTGACCGTTGCAAACAGGGACGATCAATAATGGAATTTGAGCTAAAAATACAACGCCAGGGCCCTAACCTAGCTCAATCGAGCGTAGATTCTTAAGGGGTGTTCCCGAGTATGGATCCAAGAAGCATAAGCCAGTTAATGTTATTCCCAACTTCTTAATTGCTCAGTAACCGAAATCAATAACATAATTATCGTTGCACTTGCAGCTCGGTCTCGCCAAAATGGCCGCGGCGGCCATCTTTTTGTTGTTTCCTTAAAGCCTAGCTATAAATCCGCATTATGTAAGATGTGCTACATCACCCACACGCATCCAATAAGCCACTGAAAAATCCGGTTTTTAAGCTTGCAGCCTTAAACCCGCATTCCATTTTTGCTGTCAACCTAAATTCGGCTACAATACACTTGCTGGGATAATACAAGATGGCGGACAACTGGGTTACAAGCACAAAGCTGGAGAAGTAGAATGGCAGTTAAGAGGGTTCGCTTGGCAAGGGTCAAACAGCATTGAAAAGCACCCTTTACACCACTGGGCGTTTTGAAAAGTCCAAAAACTTGCACAAGTGCTTTGCTCACCCTAATAAATATGGATGCAAGAACAAGACATCAGTTCGTTCACCATGATCACCTTGCACAGCATTTGCACCCAGAATGAATCATTTTGGACATATGATACACCTAGGCTTGTTTGGCATACATCCATTGGTATAAAAACTTATTTTTGACGAAAATTTGACAACAAACCCTTTGTAGTCAAATATCATTTTTGTCTCACATATTATCACAAGCAAATTGGTCGACATTAGCCCATAAGCAGAATCGCTTTCATTGGTTATGGCTCAGTTCCATTTTTTAATTGACCGGACTATAGTTGCACGTAATGATAGCTGGCAATCACATACAAGTGAATTTCAAGGACAACATTTTATCTCGTTACAAGCCGACGTTGCCTATCTCATCCACCAGAACTCCCCACATCCAAAACGCAAACAATATTCATTCAGTTTAATTTTGGCACTCACAAATTACATGTCACACACACTGACCACAATGCTGTCGTGAGCTTCCTCAAGCGAAACTTAATGTTTTGTTTGTTCGACTTTACCACCTGGGGAAGTAACACCTGTCCCGGCATTTTTAATTGTAGTGTCATCATGTCGACACCTTTGTCACTTCATTATTTTGGCACCTCAATGTATTTTTATAAAAAAATATGACAAAAATCCATACTGTAAACACCAATGCATTCGTGCGCATTATCAACAGTCAAAATGTTTCTTCCTCAACAAGATGGCGCTCACTGAAGCAGTGTACATCTAGGCGCCATTTTGTTTTCGGTTTTACTGCATGGCTCGCCCAATGAAACTTGTTTTGCACAAGTGGTACAAACAGTTAACAAACACACGCAACTGGCGTTTTTATAGTACCTGTTGAACTACGAGTGTTTCAAAAATCGTTGCTCATAACGTACCGGCGGCCAGGGTAATAGGTCAACTTAGGTGATTGCCCTTGCAGCCGAGGATGATGGGAAGGAAGAGCAAAATTATTAAAAATATATCTCGAAAATGCGGCAGCACACCGGTGCTAATCGCCACCAGGTGCGCTTCCGGGTTGCACAAAAATTATTATGTCTGAAGTCGCCGCTGCAACTTTAGTTGGCCATAATGGCTGATATGATAAAAACTTAACAAAATATTGCTACAGCAAACTATGTAAGGGGTAATTTAACGTTTATTTTATCCCACGTGGAATAACTCGTTCCGCCCACTAGCTGTTTATTTTAATTAAAGTTCAAGTGCCTAATAAAAGCAACTTCTAATCGTACATGTTTACTAATTAAAAAATGTATTCATGTTTTGAAAAAACAACTTGTTATGCACATTGGGAAAGTTTATTTTTTCATCTGCTAAAACATTAGAAGTAGAAAGTTTTTTGGTCGTTGACCACCACATTTTTGGGTGTATAAACTGCGCCAGTTCATCCAACACTGCAACATTTCTTTAACATCCTGTTTTATCCTTTTCTTTAGCATTATGTTAATTCATTCTTTTCATTTTCAGTGGTGGAATGCCAGAGGCACACTGGACCCGATTATGGAACCCGAGTAAGCACCTTCAGGAGTGTTGCTCACAACGTGGGAGGAGATGTGTTCGTCATTGATGAGGATACCTTTTTCATAAAGGGCTTCAGATTCGATGGGATGGCACCAGGTAAATCCACTTTGATGGAGTCATGCAGTTCTCAGCTGACTCTTGAGCTGAGGGCTTTGCCTCTATCCCAACCCTAGCCCAACTTGGATACAAGAGTTTGAATTAATGTGTGCAAAGGCAGACACATTCAGAACAGCAAAACAGTGTGGAGGTTACAGTTTCCCATACTCCAAATAAATTTTCATTCATGGGAGTCATGGGACACGGAAGAAGTCCACTGAAATGGCACTTTTCCTGTAGCCAAAAGCTTGTTTCTGGAACGGAAGTTCGAGAGTGACAATGGCCTGTCGCAATCCACGCATGAGTGCAGCCACATCTATTAATCCCAATCATTCTGTAATGCAACTAGTGTAATTTCACGCTTGAAATGATGAAAGACAGGCTTCGTTTTGGGAGGCAGCTTGCTGTCATGATTCAGGACTTTGTTATCATAACCCCTTATTTTTATTTTTCAAAAAATGCACCTACCATTTCGATGTAAATTGCTATACATCATTTAACATAGTGCATACAAATGTGTTCGCTTGTGGCGGGCTCACTTTCTCAGCTTGGATATGCGAAGATGACCAATGAAAGCATGAAGACATCAGTGATGCCTTCTCACCCCCATAATTAGAATTGCAACCTTGCATAGAGACTCATGGCAGCCATTAATTCTTATGTTGGTAATTGCAGGAATGTATAGTGAGGACATTATAGATTTAAGGCCCAAAGTAAATTTAGGTTTAAGTTTGGTACATGACCCCTGGGTAGTGCACTGTGGAGGCCTGACCCCTAATTTGCAGGTGCTTCTGTCAGGTACCCTTTTTCTGAGGGGGTCATCAACCTTGCTCAATTGTTAATGATGGTAGCATGCAGCTTTAGCACGCCAAGCTACCCAAACTGAAAAACGTGGGGAATGGATGGAGATTCCTACCAGTCGAGAATGTTTAAAAATAAGTACACAGACAAGAATTCAGGGTTGGGGGAAAGTCACAGATTATAAATGCCAGACGAAAACAATAGTCGAGGGGGCTTGCTGGAGTGAGATAGAATAATGTCATGCTAAGCAGAGTATTTGGGAGGTCGTTGGGTACGTAGAAAGGCTGTTGATAAAATATGACAATTCTTGACTTTCATTTGCATAGCTTATGGCTATTTCATTCGTTTCGAATTGCTTGGTTGAACATAAAAAAGGAAGTCGAAATTAATTTAAAATTAAAAATGTCATCAGTGGGAATCATGGAAAGCTACCATTATACATGTATGTTTTGCTTGTCTTTACTTGAGTTAGTTGAGTATACCAGATTTTTTTAATAGGCAAGGTGGCTTGATTGAAGGAACTCAAAACAAGCAAGTTAAACTCGCTGCAAATAGCATGTTTAAGGCAAATCAAAAACCATATGCAGAAATAGAGCTTTCAACCCCCAGATCTTGCCAATATGCTGTCAGATTTTAATAAACTGAGATAGACAACACCCCAAGATCCATGCTGCTGTTTTACGACACAGAATTCTGAGTGTTTTCATACAAGTCACAACCAGGTGGCAGACGTTTAAGACATCACGTAAACGTCTCAAACGCCACATCTCTAATTTGCATGTAAACATCCAAAAATAGAAACATATCCTAATAAAGTAAAACTTATAAAACGATGGCAGTTTAATAAAAGATGACGCTAGTTATCAAAATTCATAAAAATGACAAGGATTAGGTTAAAGTAAATAATTTGAGTATGGCACAGGCTACAGCCACTCCATGCTGCATTATTTCTCTAACCGTTTATAGTACCATATCAGACTGAAGTAACACTTGCATGATTTGCTGTTGCCTTACTGGCCAGGCATGAAAACAGTTGTTTCTAAACAATTAACTCACTAAATTGTAAACCCTCAAGCCAAAGCCCCAAATGACTTCATCCCCAAGATTTAATGTTCAGAACTGTACCTCAATTCCATTAACTCGTACCCAGTCGCTACCTGTAATTAGCATAAACGTGTCAAAATAAACATCCCATAGTTATTAGCACAATACTAATTATCCTGTTCGTTTAATTGCAGAAACTTATTTCTGGGCCGGAAGCGGGTCCCAACCCAGCGCCCAGGGCTTCAGACTCATGGACGAGTTCGGTCGGTAAGTAACAATTAATTGCGACCATAACATTTCAAGGGACTTTCATGAGCAATCTGACAATGTGCTGACTAACATCAGCCTTTTGCAAATGGCTATTAGTTGGTCAACTTGTAGTTGAACTTTCCCCAAAAGACAACAAAAAGCCGGTACCAATCATGAAGCTACCCATCTTTGGCACCTTGCCTCTAATTAAGGGGGAGCTTGGAGTTTTGCCCCCATACCCAATACATGGGAAATTTTAAAACATAATATTTTCTTTTCTGCTTTACATTTTCATTTCAAATATT